>VYZS01100686.1:0-33083 GCA_013400695.1 Neodrepanis coruscans | reverse complement strand
CTTCCCATTTAATTACTTTCCATTGGGACCTTGGTTTCTACAAAATGAATTACAGTTCTTCTGATAAGTATTCTCCCAGCGACATGATCTTATCAAAACTTTCTGTCATGCAGCAGGAACTTACTTCATTACCACTTCAAACAGTTTTTTACCTTTCATGTACAAGTGACATGATTTTGACGAGCCAAGTTTACTTCTACTTGAGCACAACCTCCTGTGAGAAAGGTTTCTATGATTTAAACCACCCAATGTTAACTAAGATCAGTGTGGGCTGAAGGAAGATCAAGGTGTTTTTCTTAAAGAAATCTTGAATATACAAATCAAAATTAAGATTGTAGAGAACATTACCTTCCAAAGAGTAAAACATGCACCAGGCAAAAGCAGGTGGAAAAGTCCATTTACAGGAGCTTAGGTCTTGGGAAATGAGAAATTCCCCAGCCACCATGACAGGACAGCTCAGTTTTTGACATTTTACTCTATTCAGGGTGGAAAAAGTGCTGAGTGACACGATGTTCCTATATGTGGTATGATCTCAGAGAGCACTCTTACAGTGTGTCATAGAATGGCTTGGGTTGGAAGGATTTTAAAGATCATCTAGTTCCAACTTCCCTGCCGTGGGCAGGGATACCACCCACTAGACCAGGTTGCTCAAACACTTATGCACAGTGTAGTATTAAAACAGAAGGGAAGAAAATGAATTTTAGATTTGTAGATACTGATTCTGTCTAGTTTGAGGCTTGAAAAAAATCACTGTGGAAATAGTTAAATACCTACTTCAAAGAAACAGGACAAAATGCCAGGACCTCTCTGGTATTTCCCAGTACATTATGGCCTGCAAAATCCTCATTTCTGTAACCATATATTGGCTGGTTGGCTACATATTTAGGTGCAGGAAAACTCCACATACTTTTAAAAACAAGATTAATGTGAACATCAGGTAGTCCTGAAAAGCTGATGATACAGGCACAGCTCTCAGAGACTTTAAGAAAGGACATGATGGTACGAGATTGTCTGAGAGCCTAAAGACAAACACTGGGTTCCCTGAACATGGACATATATGATCTAATGTCTCAGGGGGTTGTGATGTTAAGCAGCTGAGCCTGAGCTGTGGCCTAAAAAGCACTGGTGTTCATGGTGTTGACATGGCCATGCTGCAGGCAGGAGAACAGTGTTGTCCTTCCATATCTTCCCCTCTTCCTGCAGCCACAAATCCCTGATGGACTGCAGCTTGCTGAGGGAAGCAGTGGGTGAAACAGTGACAGCTGTTTTCCTTCTTAGGCTTCCATGATGTGAGCATGGTCAGCCACTTTTCACATCCATCTGGTGGCGCATGGAAAGTCTTGTTTCTGGGGAAAATGCTCCCTTGGTTGACATGAAGAGGAGGATGAAGCTGTGGTGGGATCGAGTGGCAGCATCAGGCACATTCCCATGCATGAGGAGAAGGGCAGTGTCTCAGCTGCAGAACAGGGAGCTTGTCCCTGCAGCAGCCCTAGTGGGAGGGAATGGCTTTGTGTCCTTGGCCTCTATTTAATCACAGTGGGAGTCGAGTGGTGGGGGCAGAGCTCACAAATCACGACAGGCATTTTGCTCCCACTTCACGGGGTTGTAGCAGAGTGCCAGCTGTTAACAACTTCCTGCTTGGATAAATTATACCAGCCACTGCTTTGCAAAGGTTGCTGTAATGACTTTTAAGCAGGAATTTATCCAGGAGCTGTGACACAGAGCATAAATAATTGCAATCATACTATATCTGTGTCATTGATGGTTTCTGCTATTTTGTAGTAACTGCTATAATACCATGAAGAGTTGGAAAGAAATACAGTATTTTTCTGCTTTCTTAAGAATACGAATTGATGCTGAAATGGGAATGGTCCCTAAAATCCTGCTGTGTATTCATGTAAATCTATGTAGTATGAAATGCAATCTTTTTTAATGTTACACCCCTATTATCAATTGTTTCTGCATCTGAGATAAATTTTTGGATATTGGTATAATAATCTACCATGTAAGCCATTCACTGTGTTGGTTTCATGAGAGAAGTAAGACTCACTTTGGACACAAGTGTGTGTCTTGTGTTATAAGTGGATGACTCCTTAGTCTCAAAAGACTCAGATTTTAAAAGAATGAAGATTCCATACTCTTATAAGTCTTCTTTATCAGTATTTGAGAGTTAGGAATATATGGGCAAGGCAAAGAGTAATTAATTTAACTCCTTTTTGTGAGTCTAGCTTTCCAAGTAAATTATCATCTTTGGTATTGATTGTGGGAACACCTACATTTAAATGTCACAGCACCTTCTCTTTTTGTAGGGAAATGATGTCTGGTGTGTGGTAGTAAAAGGAGGTCACTGAAAAAAAAATTAATAAAAATGCTGAGGCAGGAATGAAAGCAGCATCACTTAGCCGAAAATAACTGAATACTGCTAAACTAGATCTGAGTCAGACCAATCCCACTCATCTCAAAAAACCCCAGTAGGTTCAACACTTTATCTGGCCAATGGGTTCTTTATCTACCTGTAGCCTTTATAGGTGAATTTATTTTTATGGAAACGTTAGAAGATGAAATGACTCCCACATAACAGAGTTCAGCTCTTGTGAAAACTGTCAGGACAATTGAGTAATAAATACCTGTTGATTTTTTTTCTCCACAGGCATCAGGGTTATGTTTATACCTACAGAGTGTCCCAGACAGAAACTGGATCCTGGAGTGCTGAGGTGTGTACTTCTCGTTTCTCTTCTGAAAATTTCTACACCTTGTTTGATATTCGTATAGATTTAGTGAAATATATTCAAATTATTCATGTTTCTGCATAGTCTGATTTTCATTGACAGTAATCGATCCTGAGTGTGCCCATCAGTAAGATGTCTTGGTGCCACTTTGACAGTCTAAAACTCATAAATTAATTCACTCTTTCATTTCAGCTGTTGCATAAAGCAATAGTGCATTATTTTACATCATTCTAAATGGCAAAAATATTGTGTTTTCATAATTTGACAAGCAAAATCTATTACCTTCTATCCCATGCACCACTAATGTGGAAATACCTAAAGAAATAATTTTCAATCTACAGTGTTTTAATGTTAATTTTGCTCCAGATTAACTCATCATGAGTGCAAAATATATACAAGGTACCCAAAATTTGATAAGAAATATATTTTTGCCCATCTGTTAAGAAACTGGTAATTCTGGTACAGAAAAACAGTGTTTGTAATACAGAAAACTATTTGTGTTGATGGGATTGCGATGTTAACTTGTATTTATTTTATGATTTTTTTTGTTCTTTTGATGTACTCTGTGAATCAATTAATAATTATCTTTCTGTTTGTATGTTAGTGAACAACTATTACAAATATTACATAATTTCTTGACACGTGATTCCTTGGCCATTTTAGTAACAGAAGTGTAGCAGTGTTCTGGAAGACAAAACTGATTCTTGGGGGTTACTCAGGAGCAGATTAGGGAGAGGAAGTGACTGACATTAATAGGGAGCAAATAATTATGCATGTCACCCTTTGGAATAGGACCAAGTAATTTATTCTATAACGCATCAGGAGCACCCTGTTAGGGTTAGGATTTGCAGACACAAACAGAACGGTCTTCAGAACAGTGTGAGGGTGACAGTGTGCCTGGCATGCCAGGGTAAGCACTGAAATCCCAGAAAGGATGCTAGTACCCCAGGGACCTCCAACTGTGGAGGGTAATTCCCTGACTGAGGCTGCAGCCTCCTTTAATGCCATGTCAACATCGATGTCTGCAGTGAGTTTTTTCAGCTGTTACCTAGACCTGTTAACTTCTGGCCCGTAACCTCCACTGGCTTCATGTGTATGGGTCTTGGGCTTTCCCTCGTTGTATTTTAGGCCAATCTTATCTGTGCTCCACAGCATAGGTGTCCTGAAGGCCAAGGACTCTTTGTACATTCTCTACAGGAAAAGATGCTAGATACAGATGCATGATAGCAACCCTTCCCTTAAGCAAACAGAAACCTTTAAGTTAATACTGCTAAGACCACGCTGGCCTCATTCATTAGAAAGAGCAGCCTAGTTCCAATTTATCCCCATGGAATGTGCCTCCAAGGTGAAAACAGGCTCCAGATGTAGCTGGTCCTTTCCTGTCACTGCTTCCTTCCCTGTGGCTGATTAGTATCTGAGCAAGATCAGGTCACACCCATCTTTCAAGGACAAGGCTGGGAAATTAAAGAAGTGCTGGTGAAATCCCAGCCAGTGCAAAGACTCCAGCTGGTGCCAATGAGCTCACAGCTGCTGGGTGAGAGCAGTGTCCCTCAAGTGGGACTATGATGGCAGGGCCTATGCTTGTCCTCCCTTGACTTTGGTGAGGAGCTGTTATAAGAATGCTTTGAAGGATTTAACACAAATACTGGATTTTTGATTAAAAGCACACACAGTTTCATTTCATAGTGTTTGAAAGGTTGTTAATATAGAAAGATAGAAAAAAACTCCCACTTTTAATAAACGTTTTTTAATAAAACATTTGGCTGCTGTCTTTGTGCATGAGGTAGACAGGAATACTCAATGAACGTTAAGGCAGCACCGAATGCTTAGCGAAGGGTTTGCAAATAGGCTGTGTCTTTGATGGAATTTAGTAGTGTAAGGACTCCTCCCCAGCAAGCCCAGGTAGCTCTCTAGGTTGTCTTACTGATGTTTCCAGGCTTGAAATATCTTAGTGACACATACCAGGAAGGCAAGAATTTTAAATCACTGGCTGTAATAAATCAGGATCAGAATTAGTGGAAGATCACTTGTGAGTTTGCCTAATAAGTGTGGCAGGCTCCGAGTTTTTCTTGTAGGGGTTAAGAAATTGTACCTATTCCAGCCTTATATCACCATGCTGCTGTAAAACATTCTTCTCAGTGCAGGGAGGCTGTGATGTCCCAAGGAAGGAGGAGAACACTGTGGCTCAATGACTCATTGTCTGTTGGCACATTTAGGGGTCCACACCCAAGGCTGGCTACCTCCTTGTGGGCTGTGTGCATTTCCGAGGACAAGGTCTCTTAGCTCAGCACAGACACTGGGCACCCAGCATCCCTTCTGACCTCTCATCCTTTGGCTTTGCAGACAGCGCCTGGAGTCCAGCGGAGACTCTTTCGGAAAGTGCACAACCTCATTTCAGCCTTCCAGAAACCCAACCAAGGCATTGTAACACCCTTGCAGCACCCAGTCGTCAAACACATGAAAGCTACATACTCCCCAGGTACTGGTGGGGTGGCAGGAGCCTCGGCTGCAGCTGAGCAGAACCCTCCATGGTGGCAGAGATGGAGGTCTTAGACTTATTTGCATATTTGACCTGAACTAGCCAACAGTGAAAAGGTCAAAAATGTGCCCTAACTTTGTTCCTGTGTGATAGAAATTCTGGCACTTAGGTGCTCATTAGGGACAGGGCCTGTCTATGTAATGAAAAAATGGACTTTGACTATGTATTCTTGAGTGCTATAGTAGCAATGACTGCCTTCTCTGACCTGCACCCTTGCTCATGTAGGTATGAGCCTTCTGATCTGTCCATTTTATTGCAGTGATCATCCTTTCATATCTTTGTGATTATTTTTCTTAGGGAGGAATGAAGGCCATGACTTCTAACTGAAGCCATCATGAGGATGTTTCCCCAAGTGTGACATAACCACATCTTCCAGTGTGTCATCTAGTCCACACTCTAGAACAGAACAATTTATATGATATTTAATAAAACTCTGTGAGTTTTCTTGTAACATTTGCAGAAATGTGTATTTTATAGAATTTATAGCTCAGAAAGCAGATGTTTAAGTTTTAGAATACTTTGTACTTAGCGTAGGACTTTGTTTGGTTTTTTTTCCCTTAAGAGAGGACAAAAAATGATTAACATAAAGTTTTTTTCCCCTATTGTAATGTCAATGAAAAAATATTTTTCCCTTCAAGATTAGTTCTTTATTAATAATTAATTACCAATTTTACATTGTTGAAATTTGAACTCTGCTTTGCTTTGTTTTGACTGGAATTTTTGCAGAACGGGGCAAATCCTCTTTTATATCCCTAGGAGAACTGTTTACATTAAAATGTCCTTGCCTTGGGTGGGCTGCGTGTCTGTCATTCATACGGGTCCTAAAGATATTCCAGAAGTGACACCATGAGGATCCCCACTGACTGAATTCTTGTCACACCAGGTGCTCTGCTCTGTAAAAAAATCTGTAGTTTGCACAAATGATCAAAAACTTAAACAATACATAGAGTAACCAAGAACACCCAGTGAAATGGAAAGCTTGGTTCTTTGCTTTTAGGTGTGCTCTGTTCTTGGAAAAGCCACCTTTGCGTACAATTTAAAAAGATAATTATTCTCCATGACAGTTTCTCTGCTTTTCTTTTCCTATTTCTCTGTTTCTATGCTGTTGCTGGGCTCCTGGAGGGGAGGTTAAATCTACAGGACTTATCAGCTGTGCAGGGTTAGCATAAGGTTACCGGAGAACTTCGAGTATGTGCCTTTTGTGCTTGAGGTTCAACAAATATGATGACGCTCTCCTGATGAACTGTAGACAGTGGAAACACTTTTGAACAGACTGAATGTCCTACAGCCCTCTTGTTTGAGGAGATAGGGCTGTATTGCACTGCAGTCCAAAGGTGGTGGACATGATCCAGACTCCCTCTACATGGATTTCTGCTGTAAGCTTGTGTGAGCTCCTGTGGGCTTTGCAAAGAATCTCAGCTAGGACCAGCCTTGTTCGTGTGCAAGGGGGATACATTTGGTTTGACTCACTGGTTTGAGCTACTAATAGTTGTGCTTCAACCCACGCAAATGGTCTTGACTACCAAAAGAATCTTACAATTTTATTTCATCACTCAGTTTCTCTCTAATTAAAGGCTAAATTTCCTTTGTGCGAAATGTCCCATCATGTTTTATTTACACAGTATGTATATGTATTGCTCTGTGCCTTCTTGGTACATATGTTTGCTGGTTGAAATAAGTCTTACCATAATACAGTGCCATACAGTGGCAGACCCAACACGATTTGCTCTTCAATAAAATATTTATAGGCTGATTTTTAATTGTTACATAACTCGGCAAATGCACTGGCTGCTTTGCTGTCACTTGTGCCCATTGAAGTTTTCCCTCCTCCTCTCTGCCTTAAAGGTTTCCTAGCTTCTTGTGAGCCTGAGGTAGCTGGTCCCTTGCTGTTTCTCTCCAGCTCTGTGCTCCTGCAAATCATCCTTCCTCAAAGCCAGCTGAGCTGCTGGGTGCTGTCAGCAAGTGTGTATGGCTCCAGCCTTCCCAGGGAGCCCTTTTCCTTTCCAAGCCCGGGGTCTAAACCCCTGCTTTACCTGGCCTCACCTGGGAGCAAGAACAAGCGTGCTTGGAAACAACCCTTGGCAGAGGATTGCACAATGGTAGAGGTAAATGCAGTGCGAGAATCTTTGCCCAAGGTCAAATCCTATAGAAATACCCTGTTGACTTCAAGCAGAGGCTGAGGCTGCAAGTGCAAAACCTGCAGCACATGAGCAGCAGCTGCTCACCCGCTTTGCAGTGCAGTGAGCTGGGGATAACTGGTTTGATCATGGTTGACTCCAGAAGTGCATTGTTCTAAAAAAATACATAAAATAGGCCATTTCTGTTTAAAACTGAGAATTTTCTATCAGTTTCTGATTTAAATTATTAAGACAGAGGCTTGTGTTGTTTCTTTTGGATACCCAAGGGTCTGGAATTGCTGTAGGCTTAAACAAGGTGGAAAGAGAGAGGCTGATAGTGCTTGTGAGACAAGGGGTTGATACTTGGTTACTGGCACAGTAATATGGAAATTATATAGATTTCATACATTGACTTAGGTGTGAAGAGCTACAGATCCTTTTACAGAGCAGCAGCTGCATTTTGTTAGCATGACTTTCCAGATGATCTTTTCACCTGCTTCATCCTTCCCACCATCTCTTCTGAGCTGCAGAAGAGACTGGGACACAGTCCCCTGCTGCTGCCGCTGCTCTGCCCTATTCCCCCACCAGCCCTCCAACCCTTCACTGCCACACAGAATTCTGGCAGGTGGTTCTGTAGCTCGCTGCCATTACTTTGTGTCCTCTGACTCTGCATCCTCTGCTCTGCCCTCTCCCCAGCAAAGGCAGTGGAGCAACCAACCCTCCCTCAGCTCTGTTTTTGCCTCCACCCAGACCCCCCCCCAACTCACCATCTATGGCTGTGACAGACCCCCTGCAGTACTAAATCAGTTCCATCTCCCAGGCTGTTTTTTTTTTCCCCCTTTTCTACTGGAGCACCCCTTTGGACTCACTTCCTTTTCATCCATGCAACACTGCTTTGCCAGCCCCAGCCCTCCTGCTTGGTTATTACCCAGCCCAGCTGCTTGAATGTTTTTCATCATGGAACCTTTCCTTTAGCCTTAAGCATTCCTTTGCCCCTCCATTCATGTCCTCCTCCTCTCTGCTTCAAGTGTTGGGCTTTTTATTTTTTAGTTTCCTGAGCACATACTTTTAACACCACAGTCATTCATCATCATCTATTTGAGGCAGCTCTAGAGAACATACAGATACTTAAACTTTGCTCCTCTTCCTACCAGCACAGTCAACTTCACGCACTCCGTTATTCTGCTGTAAATGCAAAGGTATTTAGCAGAATTATTTCTACTCTCTCACATTTCCTTTGATGAACTGTAATAACTTGTGCAGAAAAATTGGCTGGGATTTCACCTGTAGTGAAACCTGCTGTTATAGGCATGAACGTCGGTGAATCAGAAGTAAAATTAAATCTTGCCAAGCAACACCCTGCCCTTCACCTTTTGAATCAACCAATATTGACTAAAGTCCTTATTTAGCTCTATGGAAGCACCTTTTACTGACATGACCAGAATATCCTAAATACTTATGTATAAACAAAGACGACATCACACGCCATCAGTTTGCACCTTTATTTTTTAAAAATGAAATAGTCAAAGTACTTTTTTTTTCAAATATCGACACATAATATATTAACTTTCAATATTTACAGCGTGTTGCTGGGATGTTCTTGTAGAAAATGCATGCTTCTGGTCTGAAACCCAGAGCAAAATGCATCAGACCATTTAACTGCAGCCATATAACATAAACCTGTACAGTATCCAGTCACTATTCAGCACAGGAGTTAGAGCAGGAATAAAAAAATTGGGATCTATTGTTTCCTAGCAACAAGGCTGAGGCCATTATAACACAATTTCTGTAAGATCAGAACCTCTAACTGGTGTTAGACAGAAAGTGAAGATCTTGGCATACATTGTAAACATTTTTTACTGTTGATGAGAAAGCTAAAAAGGAACATTACTTTCACATATGTTGTATGCTATGCTTCTCGTTCTTGTTTATTGACACTTCTGCCAGAAGAGTATGAAGATTTTAATGTTTTATCATGGTTCATACAAGTAAAATACTGTCAAGGACACGATCTGATATACTAACATTTATTAAAAGGCTAAAGTCCACCACGAGATCTAAGGAAAAACTGGAAATCATCAAACATGTTTCCTTAGACAAATAATGGCAGGTGACAAACGCCCAGACAAACCGACAGTGAGTCCGACTCCACCATTCCCAGTTTCTGCCTGGAAGTGGTTCCTCTGGCAGTTATAGGATGCTTTCAACCTGGTAATGTTTTGTATCAAGGAGAGGTTTAAATAACAGTCAGCATTTGACAGGAAAACCCTTAGGGCTGTTGGTGGCAGCCTGAGCTGGGTGTCACCACGCCAGATCAGCCGCACTACAGTGAGCACCTCGAGCACACAGACACCCTGCCGGGNTTTGCTACAGGATAGTGTGCAATCATGGTTTCTATTTATTTTATTTTATTTTATTTTATTTTATTTTATTTTATTTTATTTTATTTTATTTTATTTTATTTTATTTTATTTTAATTATTTTTTCCACTTTCAGAACCTTATTTGCAGTGCAGAATGCTAGCATCAAATTACCTGATCTAAATAACAGTAAAAATTTCCATGCTATTATTTTTCTTTTTTCTCAATTGGGTCTTTAGGCTATAGTGCAAAATAAAAATCAAATAAATAAAAAAGGAGAACTGTTAAAAAATCCAAAAAACAAAACACTGAGAAATNCATCTCTTCTGAGCTGCAGAAGAGACTGGGACACAGTCCCCTGCTGCTGCCGCTGCTCTGCCCTATTCCCCCACCAGCCCTCCAACCCTTCACTGCCACACAGAATTCTGGCAGGTGGTTCTGTAGCTCGCTGCCATTACTTTGTGTCCTCTGACTCTGCATCCTCTGCTCCGCCCTCTCCCCAGCAAAGGCAGTGGAGCAACCAACCCTCCCCCAGCTCTTTTTTTGCCTCCCCCCAGACCCCCCCCCCAACTCACCATCTATGGCTGTGACAGACCCCCTGCAGTACTAAATCAGTTCCATCTCCCAGGCTGTTTTTTTTTTCCCCCTTTTCTACTGGAGCACCCCTTTGGACTCACTTCCTTTTCATCCATGCAACACTGCTTTGCCAGCCCCAGCCCTCCTGCTTGGTTATTACCCAGCCCAGCTGCTTGAATGTTTTTCATCATGGAACCTTTCCTTTAGCCTTAAGCATTCCTTTGCCCCTCCATTCATGTCCTCCTCCTCTCTGCTTCAAGTGTTGGGCTTTTTATTTTTTAGTTTCCTGAGCACATACTTTTAACACCACAGTCATTCATCATCATCTATTTGAGGCAGCTCTAGAGAACATACAGATACTTAAACTTTGCTCCTCTTCCTACCAGCACAGTCAACTTCACGCACTCCGTTATTCTGCTGTAAATGCAAAGGTATTTAGCAGAATTATTTCTACTCTCTCACATTTCCTTTGATGAACTGTAATAACTTGTGCAGAAAAATTGGCTGGGATTTCACCTGTAGTGAAACCTGCTGTTATAGGCATGAACGTCGGTGAATCAGAAGTAAAATTAAATCTTGCCAAGCAACACCCTGCCCTTCACCTTTTGAATCAACCAATATTGACTAAAGTCCTTATTTAGCTCTATGGAAGCACCTTTTACTGACATGACCAGAATATCCTAAATACTTATGTATAAACAAAGACGACATCACACGCCATCAGTTTGCACCTTTATTTTTTAAAAATGAAATAGTCAAAGTACTTTTTTTTTCAAATATCGACACATAATATATTAACTTTCAATATTTACAGCGTGTTGCTGGGATGTTCTTGTAGAAAATGCATGCTTCTGGTCTGAAACCCAGAGCAAAATGCATCAGACCATTTAACTGCAGCCATATAACATAAACCTGTACAGTATCCAGTCACTATTCAGCACAGGAGTTAGAGCAGGAATAAAAAAATTGGGATCTATTGTTTCCTAGCAACAAGGCTGAGGCCATTATAACACAATTTCTGTAAGATCAGAACCTCTAACTGGTGTTAGACAGAAAGTGAAGATCTTGGCATACATTGTAAACATTTTTTACTGTTGATGAGAAAGCTAAAAAGGAACATTACTTTCACATATGTTGTATGCTATGCTTCTCGTTCTTGTTTATTGACACTTCTGCCAGAAGAGTATGAAGATTTTAATGTTTTATCATGGTTCATACAAGTAAAATACTGTCAAGGACACGATCTGATATACTAACATTTATTAAAAGGCTAAAGTCCACCACGAGATCTAAGGAAAAACTGGAAATCATCAAACATGTTTCCTTAGACAAATAATGGCAGGTGACAAACGCCCAGACAAACCGACAGTGAGTCCGACTCCACCATTCCCAGTTTCTGCCTGGAAGTGGTTCCTCTGGCAGTTATAGGATGCTTTCAACCTGGTAATGTTTTGTATCAAGGAGAGGTTTAAATAACAGTCAGCATTTGACAGGAAAACCCTTAGGGCTGTTGGTGGCAGCCTGAGCTGGGTGTCACCACGCCAGATCAGCCGCACTACAGTGAGCACCTCGAGCACACAGACACCCTGCCGGGGGTCTGCCCAACTCCTTTGGCTCAGCTAAACCAGGAGCTCCTCTGCCTAAACCACTTTCCCTTTTGGAGCAGCACCTTGGCTTCCAAGAGCACCAATCACCATCGCTCGCCTTGGAGAAGCTGCTGCCCCGTGACCCCAGCCCTGGCCACTGGCAAGGGGGGGCTCAGGGGGCAGGGGGGACAGGGTGGGATCCCGGACCATGATCAGAGTGTGAGGCCACCTCTGTCCAGCCAGTGCACAGCTGAGGGATGCAAAAGAGCTCAAACCAAAGAGCTAAGGTGTGTATACCCAGTTGCACATTGACCAGTTCATATATATTTATTTGGCTATGTTCTACNAAAATCCAAAAAACAAAACACTGAGAAATTGGTATAACTACTAGGAAAAAATGGAGACTGAAATATTCCCTGCCTCCATCTGAGGTTGTTCATGAACAAGATGGTCCAAAGCTATTTGTTCATGTAGTTCTCACAAATCACTGCTGGCTGGCCCATGTGTAGCTACAACTTCAGTCTCCCATGCTCTTTCAGTAATAACTCATTTCTTTAGCACTGTTATCTCAACATCACATTTATTTCAGTTTCCTAAATATATGAAACTGTTATGATGAAGGCATTCCTTTTTGCTTTTGTAACTGGGCCATGTAATATCATGCGAGTCTTAATGGATCCATATTCTCATAAAAGACATTGTTCAAAACATACCTTAGACTGCATCCAGAAAATGGGAAAATGCCAAATCTACTTCCAAAGACGAACTTGTAACACATTTCACTCTTTGACCTTTTGGCATAACATGAGAACAACAGTAATCAAGGCAGTATTAAAAACCACAGCTGTAGGTAATACAAAGTGCATTTCCTGCATATAATACAAATATAACTTTAAGAAACTAAAGGCACAAGCTAACTAAATAAGTATTACATACTAGAAATGCACAGTTCAAGGTAACTCTAATAGCTTCAAATATTTGTTTATAATGGTTATTTAAAGCAGTTTGAAAATGATCCTCATTAGTGAATTGCAAAAAAGTATAATTGCTTAAAATATAAGTAAAATAGACTCTAATATTGACATCTTGAATCAGTGATAAAATACATCATCACATTTATGAATGCACTCTCTATATACAATTCATAAATTATTCTTCCATTGATTAAAAGCGTATTAGAGGCTCAAGGATTTGAAGGTCCATTTTTAGGCTGGTGTGGAGGTATTCAAATTCTCCGTGATTGAATGGAAAATTACAGAAATCTGAGCTGTGAAACCTGGATGTTGTCAGCTCCCTGTTCTGTACGTTAGTTAATGATGAGCCTGATCACAATGTGTATGTGCAAATTTTGGTCCACAATTCCCCCTGGTTGGGGATAGAGGAGGGTTTCAGGGTCCAGGCTCCCACTCAGCCTGATCCTGCACCCGCAAAGCTGCGCTGGCTCCCAAGGGAGCAGAAGTCTGGGAAGAGACAGTAATGGGGTGAGGCTGAGACCTGAGCTCAAACCCCAGTGAGGGACTCAGGTCTCAGGTGCCAGTTCAGGCTCATCTCTAACTTGGGTACAGTCTGCTCCACTTGCCCAAAAACAAGGGAATAAAGAAAACTGGAAAAAGGAAGAACGACAAAGAATGCACTTTGTTGGCTTCAGTAGATATGAACAGAAATTGTTTCAATATATTTACTATATTTGTTTTGAACGAAATGTGCAATAACATCACTGTTACGGATACACAGGCTCTATAACAAGACTTCTAGCTCCCTCTGAAAGTCAGTAAACTGCTTGCCCATCCCCCCACCCCGTGTGCCCCCGCCCACCTCCCCATAATTAGGTCTTGTAAAAATGACAAGCTGGAGGAAGGATCACCCACTCTGCTATGAAGTAACTGTGCCAGCAGCGCATGATGCCTTGAAAAATAAAAATTTCTGTCCATGCAATATAATGCTTTTTTATGTGCTCTAGATATTGAGCTGAAAAGTGAAGAGTCATCCCCAAACTGTTCTACGTTTATCAACATATTTACTATCCACGCTTAGGTTCATCAACTCCCAACCCACCAATCTTCTTCAGACTCAAAAAAATGAGTACTACAACAGGATTATTAATTTGAGATGAAAGGAACGTGATGCCTAAACCCAACAACACTGCAACTTCCAAATCATCTGTGTAAAGATGAGTCCTGGCCCAGTGACTACAAACAGGATTGACCTGGTACAGCTTGTTACTGCTCTGTGTAGACTCCCAGCTGGTTTGTCCCCAAAGCACTGGATTAAAGTCCATCCTGGAGCACACTGATGTCAGTGGAGAGCCTTTTGATTACTACAGTGCCCACAAAGCCCTGATTTGGCCACCCCATTACTTGGCTGAAGCCTGGTAAAGCTGTGCCACCCACATTCCTCCACCAGGCAGATTGGCAGTTGTACGTGTGCTGCTAGACCCCTGTATATCCCAGTGCCAAGGGAAATCCTGGGAAAGCAGCCCCACAGGTATGAGTAGACACAATGTGGTGTTCAACATGGGGTGATTGAGCAAAGCCCATAGGGGACAGCCTTACACATACTGAATCCCACAAAAGTCAGATTTCCCAGGTTAGAAAATCCCTTAGCTCCTAGCTGTGAGGAATGATACATGTGGGGTTGGTGAGCAACTACAAAGTTTCCATACACAGTCTGGTTTCTGTATGCAATCCCTTGAATTTATGGGATATCTCACTGGGATGAAAACCACCCAGTAAATATGGGTTGCAGAATCAGGATCTGTAACCTTTTAAACAACTGGTGAATTATTAAATCAACAACAACAAAAAAGTTGTGTTTCTTTAGAAGAAGGCAGAGCACGTGGGGCTCGCCCCTACCCTGCAGGGCTGTGTGGTGTCACCCTGGGCACCTTGCGCGCAGGTCGCGCTGCTCAGCTCGCAGGACTCTGCTTCTGAAATTTTTGAATACTGCCACACAAGAACTAAAAATTGTCACTGTCATCTCTCAAAGAGTTAAACAAACAATATTAAAATACCATCTTCTGTCACATTTAAAGGCAGTTGGATATGTTTTTTTCCTCTATATTTATATATACAGAGTTCTGATCTAGAAAAACCAATACAATAAACCATTTTACGTTTAAAAACAGGCAGTCTTTGGTGACGCAAAGGCAGAGATTTTCTTTGTTACCTTCTGCCTATTTCACTCTGTCTCATGAAGTGAATATTATTGGCACTGTCAGAAAGTTCAAGATACTGCTCCACAGATAAAACAAAATATCCATCGTAGCCTTGTACCCGCCCAGTGCTTAAAAGCTGCTGTTTCTCTCCATCTGTCCATGCTCGAATTCCTTCTTCCCCCTCCTGCAGCCGCCTTTGCTCCTTAGTCCAGGCCTGAGCCACAGCTCGCTGCCTGGCTATCTCCAGGACATGGTTTTTTTCCTCTTCCACCGTTGTTCCGTACCGCACATTAAAGCAAAGTGCGCCGTGCTGGAGCTGGATGTCAGCAAAGCGTCTAGTCCTCCCATTGATCACAGAAGTCATCTGTGACACCGTGACGTTGACGCCATTCTCCAAGATGCGGCGTCCCCCGGTGTTGCCGATAAGGGCCAAATCTTCTTCCAAAGACCCCAGCTTGATGAAGTAATGTGTGTCTCGGCCCTCGATGGTGAAATGCAGGTTCTCCAGATAATGAGCATTGTTGAGGATGGCAGCAATGCGCCGGCTGTCCTCGTTAGCCACACCGATAATGTCAGCTGTCACTATCCCATCCTTTATAGCGAATTTGATGCCTTTCCCAAATACTGAAGGAATAGCTGCAAATCTCAGTTTCTTCATTCCCTCAGAACACTTGCCATCACTGTACCTGGGTGTCATAGGAAGTTGGTCCAATGATATAAAGTTTCGGAGCTGCTTTTGTAGCTCACACTGAATGCCAAGGATAGTCTAGAAAAGAAAATACCAATCAAGTTTACAGTTCATTATAGTATCTCACAGACCCTACTCATCTCTTAATTGCTTAGAATAGATCTTCAATTGGTTTGGAAAATATTGCACACTCCTACAGAAACTGGACTTCTCATTTTCTAGAAAACAAATGGAAAGGCGTTTATCACAAATGCTATTTTTGTATTTGTTCTTTATTTTTATTCTTTCTCCTCTTTGAACTGTTACTCTAATGGCTGGTCTTTCAGCCCTTAGGCAGTTTCAGGGAAAGTTGAACACAAAGCTGTGCTCATCTTCTGTAAAATCTCAGTAACAGATTTTATAGCCCATTCTTTAAGGAAAGCAGGTTGTGAAGGTCTTGAGACACCAGAGCAATAGGAACCAGGCAAGTACATCACATCTGTAGATCTTGCTCCCCACAGAGGCTAAAAGAAACTTCATTGCAACCATTTCTTTGTTGTTTATCACTATACCTATCACTATATCTTTTCTGTGCCTTGTAAAAGCTGCTTTAGTATCTCAGTGACAATTTTCCATGGACATGCTCTTACATCTGACATGATCCCCCAGCCTTCTGCACTTGGTGCTGTTGTTTGTGCACGGGAAGTGTGTTAAATGTTGTGAACTTGAATATGAACTCTCAGTGCTTTATACTTCCCTTTCTTGACTATGTTAGAGAAAAGGCATCTTTACAAAATCATAGTTCTTTGTTAATAGATGCTCATATGGTCTAATGCAAAACATAAGCACGTGCTCAAAATATCAGTAGTTGGGCCTGTTGCAGACACATTGATTGCTGGACTCTGATAGATGCTGCCTGGTTCTTCTTTGCTGAAAATAAGCCCTGGAGCAAGGCTGAGATTTACAGAGCCCCTACGAATCCATAGCAACATTTCTGTTTCCTGCAATAATTATGCAGAGCTACTGACTTGTAAAGATGCTTATGCCCTCAGTGATTTTGCAGCTCTAGTGGCATCTTTGCTAACAAAGATGAAAATTTGCTGGTTTCATTTTTTAATTCCACAAGATTTTCTGTGGCTTTTTCAATTTTCACACAAACACTTTTGTCCTTTTACCTATCCTGCTCCTCAAATTTGGATATTTTCTCTATAAACAGCTGCAAATTTCCTTCACTGTGTTGCTAGAAGCTTCTCCTTAAAGCTCTCCCCCACTCTGAAGCCACCTAATTGACAACATTAAAGTTTCTAGCATTGTTAAATTGTTTGCCTTTCCTATTCTGCTAAAAGATACAGTCACATTATGTCCTTGGTCTCCAATATTTCCTAATAGAACTCCTTAATTTAGTATTAGAAGCAGGTGAACAGAGTTCTTGCTAACCTTTCCAGGATCCCACTCTTGGGTTTTTGTTTGAAGCTGTAGAAGTTCATATGTTGTCTCCAAAGCTTCTATCTCTGGTTTTGGGAATCCAGGCAGCACGTTGTGCAACTGGAAACCAAACAGCTCTAGCCAACTTCCAATGTCTACAAAACAAAAAGATGCTGTCAAAAACGCACATAAATCCTAGAAAAAGTGAGGGCAGTCTGCAGAAATTCCAGCTATGCAGAAATAATGATTTCACGTCAATTTATGTTTCCAGTACTAGTTACAGCATTTATTGTAGCAAACAAATTATTCAGTTACAAAGCATAGCTATACTCAAATCAATAGTGTTCCTTCTATCTATTTATAATGGAAAAAATTGAAATGTTGCTGACTCCATTCTTACCCTAATTTTAGCACTGAGAAAAGCAGCAGAAGCAACTATTAATTATTTTCTTAGTTATCATAAAAGCTGTAAAAACAGACCAAGCTCAGTAAGATGCATTCTATTAAACAAATGACTTCAACAGAAGTAAGATTAAAGACAAATGGTAACTTTCTGAGTTACCATGGTAAATTTCTGAGATGTTGAATACATACCAGAATTCAATAAAGAAATTTATTTTCATGAGAAAAATGTTACTTTTACCTGTTGTATACTTGGCAACATCTTGGATTCTGCCAACTGGATAATTATTTTCAAACGAATAGAGATTAAATGGTTGCGGGACAGCATTCAGGTGCTTCCATATACGATGATTTGGTGTTGTCCACCGACCAGCAATGACATCATAGTCCCTCTGACCCAGATGAACCAGTTTAGTAAGAGAATCATAGAGTCCTCCATGAAAACCAATGATAACCTCAAAATCTGGATTAGTGTCCTGGTAGATCTCTCCATATGGAGTGTACAAAATTTCTTTTATGACTTGGCCTCTACTGCTAAACACAGCTAGAGGTGTTCCAGTGTTATCACAAGCAACATAATATTCTTCTCCACTGCTTAATTCCATTGCAATGAGATGACCTTGAAGATCATAATATAGGGATGTTATTTCTGAGCTAGTATGATTGTACAGGTGAGTAACTCTTATTGGGTTGGAGAGATCAGCATAAAAGAACTGTAGGTGTTGTCCTAGGCTTGATTTGCTTGCAACTCGTCTTCCAAGACCATCATAACAGTATTGCACAGTCCAGCCAGACACTTTGTTGTATGCTTTGTTCAGCAAACCATTAGAGTTGTACTCAAAGATCTCATTGCCTCTTTGCCTCAGAAAACCATCTTCGTCCATTTTATACTGAATTTCTCCAAGTCTGGTAATGCGATCTCTCAGATCGTATCTCAGAGGAGTGAGGCGCGCACTGTTTCCATGGCTCAGCAAGTTGATGTTGCCATTAAGGTCATAGCTGTAACGCCACTGGGTTTTATCATTCACAGACACAGTCTGGAGTTGACCATCAGCATCGTATTCATAAAAATATCTTGTTATATTGGCATCTACACCTACACGTATATCACAGATCACCATGCGACCCATATTGTCATACTGGATGGTCATCCAGTAAGCGATAGACTTGAGAATTTCATATTGTACTTCAATCACCTGACCATTGGCACTGAAGATTTTGGTATGTTTCATCACAGTGGTGGTTATAACTTGGTTTAAATCATAGTTAATTACACTGAATTTTCCAAATTGCTCAGTCCTGCCAGAAACATCAACGTAACGGTACAGATCGATGGGAAGAGGTGTCTCATTGATCATGGCCTGCATGCTTGTGACACGAAAGTTATTGTAGCTGTAGTCAAATCTGGCGTTTACAAGCCCTTCTTCACTAAACCTGAAGATCTGGCGACCAATAAGTGGACCTGTCCAAAACAAATATGGGAAAGAGGAAAAACAAGAAAAATAACGAATTATGCTCACAGTTTACTTACCCTGCAGATCTAACACAGTCAGGCCATGAATTCAAATATACCTTTAAGCCTTAATTGCTGCTTGACTGTCTCAGAAAATACCATAAACTAAGAATATGTTAGTTTTTTCTCTCACAAAACTTTATTAATGCTTTCTTTACAAATTATTTATATTTTATTAAAATTTGTTTAAATGAAGTCTGGTTTATTCATAATTATGATTTCTATTTACTTACAAGATAATTCTAAATTTATTTTACCATTTTACATGGTGATTTCTTTCCTCATATAAACGGTCCTTTTGAATTTATGTTATCTTACCATGTAAACAGGGAAACTTGAAAATACAAATAATAAACCAACTTAATTTAGTGTTTAGCAAATATCCACACAGTGGAATAAAAACAAACAAACATTCTAGGCTATTCCATACCAAGCAATAAAAAGAAAACTATATTTCAAATGGGACAGTTATATTCACCTATGGACACAGAGATATACACACATATTTTTCTACTGAAACATAAAACTTGTAGACATAAAAACAATGGAATTTCTTGCCAGGTAAGTGCAGGATCAGAGCCAAGAACTTTAGCCAAGTAGTCACAGTTAGACAAACCTGTTTGCCTGTATCTGATGGTACAGATGAACCCATCATGCATCAAATGTATGGTTTTAATAACCCCAGAAGATTCCTCGTAGGTGAACGTGACTTGAGTAGTATCATAAAGAATCTCAGAAAGTCGGGACTGCTTGGTGTACTTGTAGAGGACTCTGCGGCCTGTCCCAGGGTACAAGGTCTGCAGCAATCGCCCATCTCTGGTGACGTCCTGTATGAAGGCGGCGTTGCTGTCCGGAGGGGTGTAGATGTTGCGGTAGTACCCGACGGAGAGCATGGTCTGCAGGGCGTGGCGCACCATGCTCGGCATGGTGACCGACTGCAGGTAGTTGGACTGGTCATACTCAAAGATGTAGCGACGCTGGCTGTGCAGCAGGAGCATCACAGACTGCAACCAAAGAGCAATGGCAGGGTAAGGGGCTAATCAAACACATGATTATTCATCTAGTGAGTGCCTGAAGGTTATGGAAATGCAGAAACAACCACTCACTCTTGCAGATTGCTCTTACTGTCTGTACAATTCCAAGTGAAGATTTCAGCTCCAGGAGACCTGGCCAGCAAGGTGGTACAAAACAGGAGGAGAATAACAATAAGTCTAGAGCTAAGGACCTCCAAACTGGAAGGCAGATGTGGCTCTCAGTAGCATTTCTGCCCCATGCTGACTTGCTATGTTGCTTTGAAATATTTAGGTCATTCTCTCAGGAAGCAAAAACAGAGGGAACCTCTTCCTCACATACAGGCACAGCATCTGCACCAGCAGATGTGTCTAGGGGAGTTGGAAAAGGGAAACTTTGTGTGTACAATGTGTTTGGATTTTATTGGCACTCTGCATATTTCCAGCACAGACCTATGCCTTTTTCTGTATGTCTCTCTATATGGTTAATTGTGTCTGGTAAATGAAATCTGACTTATTTGGAAGGTGAATGTGCGAACACAGCAGACTTTTTTCTGTCAACAATTAAAATTTGGGTTCTGTAAACCTTTTCACCTGTCATATGCAAACTTGCAGTGTCACAGAGTACAAGCCTGGTGGTGAACAGTCACTGTTGAAACAGGCATAATGAAAACAAAGAGGGAAAATGTATGGGTGAACTGTCACCTTTCTCCAGCACCAGCAAGTGGTTTGGCCGGACCAGTGCACTGCACATCCTTGTCACACTGTTTGAGTTGGGTCAGAGTGCTGACAATGCACAACTCAAACCTACCAAGCACATAAGCAAATATGTCAGGCTTCCACATGACTGAAATGTCATGCAAAACAAGGAACAGTCTGACTGCTTTCTCATGGAGGACTGGGGAAAGAAATCAGAAAAATAGTTTTTTTTCCTCTAAGCTCAAAAATCTTCTCTGGGAAGAAAACGCCACAAACTGAGCCCTGCAATGTGTTAAGTAACATTGGCCCTGAGCCACTCGCTCTGACAAATAAACCAAGTGCTCATTAAAAGGGCCAGAGACAGGCTCAGCCTTGGCCATCCTCTCTGCACTCCCAGCCCCCTGCCTGTCCAAGATGTGTTTCTTCCTGCCCTCGACAAAAGACATCTGCCACCTGTACACCAGCCAGACAGCACCAACATATGCCACTCTAGGTCACCCTCTGCCAACTGGTGACGACAGACCTGTACACTGAGCTTGTGCTGATCTCTTTACTGCTGCTCCACCAAGGATTTCCAACACGCACTGTGTTTATTTTGTTTCCACCTTCAGTCAAGAGTCTCCAGTCTGCAGTAAACCACTGGCTGAACTCTCTTCTAGCATTGCTCTGATGCCTCTCTCTATATACTGCTCCCGTGCCTGTTTTTAAGCTGTCTGCCAATGACAGAGTATGAATAACAAGATCAGAAACATCCCCCATATAATTTTAGTGCCCCTGTGTGCCATTTTTACAGCACTTTGTGGCTTTTCCACTTTTGTCCAGAATGGTAAAAGGATAGACAGTACTAGGGCTGGAGACATAGTACGCTTTCAAGCCTATTAGAGGATACCATAAAGAGGAAAAAAAAAATTAATTCCCAATTCATCCTAATAATATTACAATAGATTTTTCAACTCTGTGCAAATTGGGTTCTAATTGTTTTAAAGGATTTCAGAGACTAGCTCATAAAACATCCCAAAAGCTGTCATTTTATTAAAGCAACCAGAGCCTGGTCAACCACAGAATGATTGATGCCGTATGGTGTATCAAGACACACAGCCAGTGGCAATTACTGGGAGCTCTGCTGGGAATAGACAAATGCTGAGCATCACCACTAGATGTCATTTCTGTCCTACATACACACTCAGCCGCTCATCTATTTTGTCTGCTGGATTTTAGAAGTGAGCTTGAAGTATTCAAGAGATATTACAACACCATTAAATAATTGAGGAAAGTGACCAAAACGAGAGAAACTGAATTTCATCAGTAAGAGTTATTTACAATGCCAATGTCTTAGTGCTTTTTAAAACTTTAATTATTTGAGCTAATTTTGTAAGGGGTTAAGATTTTTTTGAAGTGATAAAAATGAAAACTTAAATAACTATAAATTGGAAGCAAACTGTATAATTGATTTTTTTCATATAAAGAATTATTGGATTTTATGAGGTTTCATACAACCCTTTAGCAATCATTACATAATTAACACAATGACTTATTGACTTTAATGGAGCCACAAAGTGATATTTTGATGTTCAATTTTGACAAAGAATTCATCTTTCTTTGGCACAAGGAACAACAGTCATGAAAGTACATTAAATAGCTGGGAGATTATGTCCATGGTGTGTATGATTTTCAATAACTTTAATGACAAGTTACAGTATAAACCAAGTTTCCTGCTACCTGAACCACTAAGCTTTTGCCATTTGCTTCTATTGGATCAGGATTTGGCCTTTGTATAGAATTCCAGACTAACAGTGTTAAGTTATATGACTTATTTATAAGCTCATCATAAATTAAGAACAGACAAAGTGGTTTGAAAAGATAGGAAATATACATCTTTCCTAAGTTACAGTCCATTAGGCCCAAAGAAAAAAAATAAAAGATTCCTCCAAAAGCCTATTGCCCAAATATTTGAAAGCTGTACAAAATGCTTGTTTACTTGTAATTTGCAGAGGAGCACACAGACAAAAGAAGCTCTGGCAAATTTATCTGAAGCAAACTTCTGAAGCTCCTGGGGTTTGCCAATCTTGTTAACATATGCAAGTACCATACTGCATGCAGACAAGGAGGGAATCACATTTTTATGCATTTCCAGTCTCAATATTTTTTTTTTACTGGGTTGAATTTAAGTTTTTTGAGAATCAAGCTTAAACGCATTCAAAATAAGTAAAGCATAGTTTATCTTAAAAGTACACATTTGGAACTCTTTAATTTATAAATAACTTCAAGTCACTGGATTTCATATATGTAATACCTCCTATCAGTGTTACCTCACCTGCTTCCCAGCTCCCCCATAGCCTTTCCCTGCAGTTCAGAGAAAATGTTCTGCAAACTCAGGGTATATTGGTTAATCCCAGATGTTGGTATTTAAAAAAGTTCGAATACAAGTTTGCTTTAAGTTATGGAAGCTTTAAACATACAGATTGTCTTTTTGGTTTTGAGAGACAAGACCAAACTTGATGTTTCCACAGATGAAGGACATCCTTAGTCTGTACAACACTTATCTCCACATTTGGTGACCACTGTTTATAGATAAAAATGAAACTCACAATACTCAGGGAATTTGGATGCAAAGTTATTATAAAAGCAGAGCAATAACTCATTTCATAGTAACGTTTTCCCTCAAACAGCCCTCATAAATACTGACGTAAACTTTCTCCTCAGAGGATCAGTCCCTTTTTTTCAACACAGCACTGAACAGGTGCAAGCTTGTAGTCATGGGCTCATAATTTTGGCTTAAAAGAACTGTATTTGTAGGGACAAAAAAAGTTCCCTTTCAGTGACTGTTATCTTTTTGACTGTTATCCAGAGTAGAAACATACTTTTCAAAAGTGACGGTGTCCTTTACTCATTTGAACTTGGACCGAGACAAGAAAGTCTTTGTTACCTGTCAATTAAATAAACCTGAGGTGCTGATAACTTTCTTCAGAACTAAACTATGGCAGGTTTCTGTAGGTGACATCTAGGTCTAAGCATGTCCAGAGACATTTTTATCTAGTTATGTAATTCTATGTATTTCCTGTTAAAAAAAGTCATAAATACTCTTACAAGAGGTAATATTATAACATAGTTCATAATATAATCTCTATATAAAACAAAATATTTTTTGCCTTAGTCCAACAATCTACTTTCTAAATGATTTACCTTTTCTAGATATGTGTAACTCCATATTTTACCATCTGCCCAAGTTCTGGAAATGATGTTCCCACTTGGATCATACTCCATTTTCTCAGTCCAGGTTCCTCTTTGGATATAGGTGACTAATCCAGAATGCGAATAAGTGATATTGACCTCATTGTACTTGCTGATGGGTGACCATAAGATGGGGCGTCCTGTCTGGTCATACATGATTCGAAGAGTGAATTTGCGATGATCATCATAAATCTTTCCTGTTCTGGTTACATGATCGAAATCAATGGAGAGCAGGTTTCTGTTGTGGGTCTAAACACAAAGATACACTAAGGTAAGAAAACAATGTGTCCTAAGCACACCAGAGATGTTTGTGGCAGCACTAATCAAAGTGAGCAATGGTTTAACATTTGGAGTTGGGCATTATTGAAGAAAATAGAAAAAGAGTAAGATGAGAAACAGAAGGACCCAAAAAAAAATGCTGCTTGCATTCACCGATATTATACTTGAGATTATAGGAGGCTTTCAAGTGCTAAACACTCACCTCTGCTCTCATCTTTTCCTACATTTTTCTTCTTTCTTTTCAGTTGCGGATGAACTTCTTGATTCCAGCCAAAGACATGTTAAGTCCACAAAATAAGAAAGATCCACTATCTTACATTTTCTCTCTAGAGCTCTGTTAACATTGACATGTCAGATGCTGCTCAGGGATAGCCCTTACCAGGTTGATGTCACAAAGGGTAGAGCTGTGCTTTCATCTCCTGCAGGCCTTGCTCATCAGTGTTCTCAGGCTCCTTCACAAAACCACCCCACTCCCAGAGCTCATGAAAGCCAGCAGCACCAGTGCCTGGTGCCAGCTATAGTCCTTGTTGTAGCTCGTTCACATTTTGGACCTGCAACATTCATTAAACTTGCTGTGTCTGACAGATGGACAATGCCCAATTTGAAATCAGCTTCAAAGATGAGCTAGATTCATGAAGACAAAATGTATTTATCCAGTGCTAGCATCGTCTGCCTCCTTACACCATTTAGTCACTGGCAATCATTATTAAACACCATTTAAATCCAAGATATAATTTAGGAACCCATAAAACATTGTTCATTGACTTGTCTTTTTCAGATCAATGCTCAGTGTGCTCATTGTATTAATCTACCACATTTTATCTAATCACTCTATTCCAATTAATAAGTTCCTTACAGAAAAGATGATTCCAGTGCAGGTGTTAGCACAGTGCATGGCACACTGCTTGCTCCTCACTGAAACTTGGAGGCACAACCACAAAGTAAATCGTTAATAAATGCTGTTTAATAATTCAAACTGTCATTAGAATGAACATTTTTTTTAATCTCCCCTTTCTGTTTTTAGATACAAAATAATTCGAGAATCTAGAAGAAGCAGGTGTTCTTTCTTCAACTACCATTTCTGGGGTTTTATATACACACATGTCCAACTTTAATAGTGTTCATTTACAATAGCTGTAAAATACCTATATACCCCTGTAGACTGCTGTAACTATTACAATTTATGCTCTAATGAGAGTTAAGGGGCCCAAGTAAACTGTGATGCTCAGTTCAACTATATTTGCTTGTATACAGTCTGATGAATTAAGTTTAATATAATACATGTTCTTAGCAAACTTCTTGAAATTTCTGAAAAAAATTCCTCTTGGTGGCAAAATAATGGAAAAGCAAGCAGGGGGTATACCCTATCTCATATTCATTTATGGTCTTTGTACATGTTTAACATTCTTATTGCTATTGTTATTATTGTAGAATGCAGTTAGGAAAGCCTCAAATACAAATTGCTTGCAATCTGAATTCCAGAGACTATACAACAAATAAGAATGAAAACCAAACAGAGGCAGAATTAGCAGCGAAGTGGAAAGCAGCAGTAATTGAAAAACCACAGAGTTAAAATAAGGTTAAAATATTTTCCTTTTATTGCTCATTTTATGTCTCATTTGTTGACTTTCTTATACTAAAGCTATATTTAATGCCCTTCTCAAGGTTAGAGAAGATGATACATGGGTAGCAGGACTCATCTCAGTGTTGTTATTGATAAGCTGATTTCAAATCCCAGTGGCTTCATAAAAATGACTCCTCCAATGTACATACAACCCAGCAAGGAGCCCCTGAGAGTGGCTTGGTTCATGTATTCTGTTATGAGCCATGGAAAACTGGTTTCTGAAAGCAATGTCAGGTTAGAATGTCAGTGGATGAAAACCAGAAGAAAATAACTCAGTTGACTTTAACAGTGTTAGAAATGCATAAAAAGATATATTTATTTCACAGTTTTTAAACATTTGTTGACCCTACTTCCACTAGTTTTATAGCCAGAAATTTTGCAGTGTAAGTATCATATAACCATACACTTCTGACTTTCAGTTCCAAGCATACCCCGTCCACAGTGTATAAGTCAGATGAGATAATTACATTACTTCTTTGTCTGTGTTTTCATTTGAGACAATGTAAATTCATAGACCCTGGCAGAGGACTTGGTCCCATCTTTAGAATTTTTTGTAAGACTGAGAGATCATTTGCTAAATCCAATAATGAACATGACTGTCAAAGCCTGTGTCTGAAGGACTTTTGAACTGAGGCCAGTGAATTACTTCCTTTTTTGTTATTAAAAAAAAAAAGATAAAAATAAGTAAGACTGGCCAAGCATCCAATTTTCAATTTTGTAAATATTCAGTTATAAAAACTGGACTGCATCCAATGCCAAGTTCCTCAAGTTATGCAAAAGTCAGGAGGGAATGGAGCTGCATTCTAATCAATGTATTACTATGCATCATGCTCATCAGTTTTAACAGCAGTCTTTGCTTGATTTTTAGAAGTCAATTAAAATAGCAGTTCAATTGATAAAAAAGAAGTCTTGCTAGATTAAGATTGATGTTAAAATGCCTGATTGTACATAAATTTATTATTAATATAAAATGCATACATGCCCACAGACTGTTTTATATACATTCAGGAAGTGTCAGGGCAGGCAGTGCTGCACTTCAAGGAAACCTGTGGTTAATTCATTTTTCCCACATTGATTTACATCCTGAGATAAAGTTAGATGTCTGTCCCTAGCATTTCAGTTAACTTACTCACTTCTGCCAGAGCAGGGAATTCACACCATGCAAAAATCCAACTTTTTAAAAATACAATGTTTCCAGCATTATTCAGAGTGTGCTAACAATGGCATCTTCTCAAAACTGGAAATAACACTAATAGAATGACAAGCTTTCGAGATGGTTCCTAATTGCGATTAGAATTAAAAAAGTTAGGACCAGCCAGAGAAGGAAAAGCTTTATTCTCTTTCTTCTCTTCAAGTAGGTCATCCTTTATCTCATCCCCAGCTACCTGCCTTCTAATTTATATCTTTTAACACTCAAAGCCGTTTGTTTCACTGACGGTATCAGGATGGATTTTTAAGTAACATCTTTATACCTCATTTCTATGCTTTTTTTTTTCTTTCTTTCTCAGAAAACTCTTCCATTGTGCCGTTTTTTTTTTTTCTTTAACTGAGGGTTCCTGCAAGTATGTTCATTTCCGTTGAGAACTGCTCCAATCCCCAGAGCTTTTCTTTACATATATTTTCAAAGTTCAGCATAGTTCTTTCTGCCCTACATTGCAAGCTTTCTAACACACTTCCTATTGTGCCAGGCATGGCATATTCAGTGTTTAAAAACTTCCTTTTAAAAATATAACCCACTAGAAGTTTTCAGAAGGTCTCCCCAGAACCTCATCCAGCATAAGGACTTCTAATGATGCTACCTTTTTTTTTTTCCCCAGCAGTACCCAATGATCTGTCAACAGTAAGCCCTAAATCCATTTCATTATTTGGCATACTGTTTCAAACACAATATATGATGGTACTTTTGCTCCTGCTGTGCTGCATATTTCCTCTAATCACCAAGAAAAGATAGCTGCCTCTGGGTAGATGCCTTTGCCTTCCTTGCACTCAACAGAAAGCCCTCAACTGATTAGGTAAAATGAGCCACGGAGGCCACAGTTTGGATCCTGCCATCTTAACACATTTGTCACTCTGATATGTTCAGCTAGCTCCTCAAACAGGGCTATGAGGCCTCATAATAAGCTAGAGAGGAGGGAAGCAGAAGGTGGACAAAAAAAACCAAATGAAGCTTTTCCCCATTTGCAAGATCCTACAAAGTAACAGTGATTGTCAAATCTGAATGATGCCCTTTCAAACCAGATCATCAAGTCTTGCATTTTTGATTCAGCAGTTGAAAAGCAAATAGATGATACACTTAAAAAACTATAGTATCTCATAATCAAAATGAGATGGATTTTTTTTTGGATTTTGATAATCCAGAGATTTTTATAACCACCTCTATGTTTTCAGAGCTAACAGGTGTACCTGCAGAGATAATTCCTCACCAGAAAGACTGTAGTCAATAGCACAATATTGTTAAGGCCAAAATTCCCAGTTGTATTACTGGTATAGGCATTTTAAGTGGTATTCATGCGAAAACCAGAACTGATTTTGTAAAAAAACAGTTCAGCAAAGTAGCAATCTCTGTGAGCCATACTGTTACCTAATTAAATGCTAAGTGCTGACCATCTGTCATTTTAATCTGTGAGTTCTCCTCACAGGTAAAAATGAACCAAGCATGCAATGTTAAAGCAAGTCTTAGAGCCATGGTGCAATGCAGCCAGAGGGATTGAGGGTGTTTGAGAGCATGTGGCAGAGGGCAGAATTAATATACAGCCTGCCTTGATACACAGGGAGGCTCTGTATCACTTTGACTTGCAGGAAAAGCACTGGCCAGGACACCCAAAGTGTGCACAGCAAGATCCTCTGCCCTGGGCAGCAGCTGGCACCTGTTAGATTCCACAGAAGAAAGAGAGTTGATAGATCTGAGAGAGGCAGAATGTGGCTCCAATTTTGCTGCTATGCCAGAGTAACTATCCATTGTCCTTTGCTCACAGCTTCTTCCAAAGCCATAATTAAGTTCTCATTTGAAATAGAAGAGGAAGAAAAGAAGTAATTATTTCTCGAGGTCAAGTCTTACAACCAAAATCAAACAGAGATCAAAAATTTCTGAGACTGTCGGGAGGAGTTTGGTTTTGAAATTCATGGCTGGGGCCCACCATTGATACAAAGTTTTCACTGCACTTCTTACAAAGTAGAATATTTCAACACGATTTTATTTCAACAACTTTCAAAGGGAACACTGCACTTTACACAAGAGGAATCTTACCCTTAGCCTTCTTTCAAAAGTAGAGATATTGCCTTTGGTCTGCTCCCTTCTTTGCCTCCATTCAATGAGATTTGAGTTATGCTCTCCAGGAAGGGAGATATTGCACTTCCCTAACGTGGGGCTGACAACCCCTGCTAGAATGTGAGGTTCTGTGTTCAGTGTGATTTCCATTCCACTAGCAAAGGTGACTCTCAGAGACCCATCTGGGCTGACCCGGTAGATGTTCTGTGTGTTATCTGTCAAAAAACAACCAAAAACACGAAACAGAGAGAAGTTCAGAATTTCAGATTTACAAGCCAAACGTTAGGTGAAACAAGGCTTTATTTATTACTCAGGGAGGTTACAGACAGCTGAACACACACCAACTCCATTCTGAGTTTTAGCAGCCTGTAACTACCAGGCCTTCCCATGGCTGAAGAGCTTTTTATTACATTTGGCCTGATGATTTCCATGTGAAGGTTTCCTGCATCAGGAATAATGAATTTTTGCTTTCAGCTTAGAAGTATGTAAGCCCAAAGGCTGAGTATTGACCACTGATATTGTGATGATTTTAGCATGTTGGGATCTGTCAACAGGACCATGTACTGCTTGAATGACTGCAAGAGTATCTGAGGTCAAGAATGCAAGCTGTTTTCCAAATGTCTAGTGTGATGGCCAGTCTCCCATTCTGCCCCATTTCCCTTATCCTGTACCAAAACCTTGTCCTCTTCCCCATTAGCTGCAGGACCCTGGGATTGAGGCACAGTGACAGTCAACCACAAGCTTGAAGCCTGATGCAACACACCCACTGGGAAGTGGCTGTTGGCAGAAAAATTAATGGGTCAGTGATGGTGGCACAGTGAGCAGCTCGAGAGGCTCAGCACTGTGCCACAGAGGGCATCTGAGAGAGCTGGGATGATTTAGCATAGCCTTCCCCAACTCCCCAAAAGTACCAGAAGCATGTGGAGGGTCCAGAGCAGATATCCCTTGGTAAAATACAAAGGCAACAACCACTGCAGGTCCTTTTGCTTGCCTGGGCACTGTAATTCCTCCTCTGCAGGTGGAGCTGTGCCACATTGCCTGGCATCTGGTCAGGCTGGGGGTATGGAAGCAGGAGGTGCCTGTGGCTCAGCTGCCAGGGGGAACTCCATCCATCATAAGCCTGAGTTTAATGCTAGCAGACAAAAGTCTCACCCTTACAATGAAACTGAGCACACTCCAGCCAGGGACTATGCAAAGCATCCTTTTTTTAAGTTGTTCACACAGAAAATAGTCCAGCTCTTGAGATGTGAATATGTAGAAAACAGTTGGTTATGCCAGGACGTGAAGATAATTGGATGTAAGGATACCACACCACACTGGTTGTTCACAGGATGCTTTGTGATATTATTGCAGAGATATGGAAATATGCAAATTATATGACAGGTATAATGATAGCTAGACCTGTTTGTTTCTGGCACTTCCCATATTGTGCAAGCACTTTCTTACTTTCTTACAAGACTGTGGCAATATACCAACTTTGAGGAGTTTCAGATTTAAAGACAGACATATGATCAGCCATAGATGATGTGGAGAGCAGATGCAGTCACTGGGACAAAGCCTAACAGGTGACACAACAATATAATATAATTATTTCCACTTATGTAGTGCTGTCTTTGCCATGCAATAGTGAAGAGGAATGAGTGGGTATCTTGTGAGGTGAGTTCTTCCTATTTTTTTCTTATAGATCAGAAGCTGAAAGGAAGAAAACTTCTGTGATATGCTCAGTTACAAAGCTTTTCTGTAGCAGACCTGGAAGGAAATCAGACAGCTATTTCCCAACACCCGTGAAGCCTGAACAATCCACTGACAACAAAAAACCCAACAAGGATAAAAGCCCCCAGATTGATTAAACTATATAAAACCAGAACTTTGGTGATGAATCTGCAAAATCTGGAGGAGGACACTGGGGCATTTCCATTAGGCAGAGAGCAATTTCTTTTTTGAGAGTGATATTGCCAAGGAAATATTGTGGTGTTCACAGGGGTTGAGTGAAAATCTCATCTCTGAGGCAGTCTCTAGCAGAGGTGGGTCACACTTTTCTCTTTTCTACAACTGCTGTCACCAGGACATAGAGATACCAGAAAAAATTCACAGCATTGTCCAAACAAGGCATTTCAGTGCTAAAATGTTAGTGGAACCTGTCATTCTTCTGGGAAGTATTTCTGAGAATAACAAAGCTCAGTGTATTATAGGTTAGTCCAAGTCCTTCAGATACTGAAATAGAAAGTAGCACTTTCTACTTTGAAGTAGAAAGTAAAGCCTGGAGACATCAGAATTTTCAATAACTAGATTCTATCTCTGGGATTCTTCAAGGAGGAAAAGAATTCACTTGTGGTTTGTTTCTAATTGGTACCTCAGGGGAATTGCAAGTACTATCTACCTGTTTGTGCTGAAGCAAGGAAGAAACAAATGAACTAATTCTAATGTCTTTTTTTGGCAAACAGTTAAGAATGTACAATATAGGGTTTGAAACAAAATGATTAAGGAAGAAATAACAGAAATGCTTTTATTACCTTGTTTTAAAGTATATATTGTAGAGGTAGCTGAGAAGTTTGTGGCTGTGATCACATTCTCTCTGTTTGAAGTATCAAGTTCCACTCGTGTCAGTTTTTCAACATCACTGTGGAAACTGCTGACTTCCCCAGTTGGGAAGGTTGCATTGGTCAGATGGCCATCAGAATCATACCTGCAAGGCATGGTGTTAAAGAGCCATGAAAATACATCACTATTGTCTTGTAGATACTTCTAAAAGCAAAAAAAGAGTGAAGAAAGTAAGAAGCATTGTCAACACAGTGCAATAAGTAAAAAGGTAATAATTGGTCCCTTTATTAATTCAAAATGCATTTGGTCCCTAATGTGAACTCCTGTTTAGAATCTTTTTCAGTGGTGCTGGATAAAATACAACTGGAAAATCTATAAGATGCTACCTACATCACTCAGCTTCTGCCAGAGGTTTGTGTGCTAGCTGGAGTTTCCCCCACTGGGCTGTGATGCAGGAGAGAGGCCACTGGAGGTCACTCAGTGTTCAGGCAACAAACTCACCCCCAAAAAGGCATTTTCATACCCATAAGATTAAACAAAACCAATTCTTATATTCTGAAACACTTAAAAACTGCCTTTTGTCACTGATGTGTGAAGTACATAATAAGAATGGTGAATGTAAAAAAGGGACCTAAAGTGTAACAATAGTGATAAAATTAGATTGAAATCCGCAGGAATTAAGTTTCCTACATGGGTTTTACTCTTGTGTTATGTTTCCCATGGGCCTACTCAAATCAGCAGGAACTTCTCATCAGAAGTACCAGCACCAGAATCTAGCACACATTCCAGTTCACCTAAACTTCACCGGTGCTAAAGAATTTGCTGTAGTTTTAGGTACTTCATGTGAATCAGGCCAGGTTATCAAAAAGTCAGTAACTAATTCCAAAGCTTGGGAGCAGCATTTCTAACAGGTCTTTTCAGTTCTACTGATGTATTTGTTCTTTCTGATGGTTCACAAGAAAACCAGTGCAGAACATTACTTGGTGCTTGATACTGTTTCATATTAATGCCTCACATCTTAAAAACCTTATTGATGCTGACATTTTTTTATTCACATAAGACAACTCACTGATACTGCAGATGTGTTTGCATGAGCAAAGGCAACTCATGTTCATAAAAAAGAAACTTAGTTGTGCAGGTAGGAAAGCATAATTAAGTTTTTGAGTTTTATTAACTGTCTCCTCTCATTGACAGCTGGTGTATCAGCCAGCAAAGCTAAACTGCCTTCAATGGAGCTCTTCCAATTCACATCAGCAGATGATCTGGCTATATCCTGCCCTTTAATGTGTTGGCATTGTTTCCTTAGGATGTTTATTTGCCCCCAATTAGTCAGTCAAAATCTATATGTCACAAGAAGTATTGG
>VYZS01100680.1:9657-22070 GCA_013400695.1 Neodrepanis coruscans | reverse complement strand
AAAGGAGGGTAGGGGCTGGGGTCCTTTACTTTTCCTGGTGTCTTTCAGGAGGCTCCAGCAAAGACGCAGCGCTACCCTAACGCTTTTCCTCATCAGCTGCTGGCCCTGGAAGAATTTAATTTGTCTGTCTTCGTGTCTTATTGTCAGTTTTCTGTGTGTGTAAAATAAACCTTGTTATTTGTGTTGGGTTTTTTTGGTGTGTGTTGCTTCTATTGGATCTCTCTTGTCAGTACCACGCCTCCTAGTGGTAAAACCAAAACAAGGAGTAACCATGAAGAGATATCCCTGCTTCACGGGAGGAGCACCACACTTCCAGGAAGTGTGGAAGAACCTGTCATTGAGAGTTGTTTGGGCTTTTACAGTTATGCAGGGATGGAGTGGTAGTCATAGATTTACAAGCCAGGACTAGTTTATCTTCACATCCTGTTTCAAAAATACAAGTTGTGTGTTGGAAGTTTGGTGAATTGAGCAGGTTTTAGCATAATTCAACACCAGAACACCACCTGGCACCAGCTGTAGCTCACCACAGATAGCTTGCATAATGGCTTGCATTGTGTGCATTCCCTGAGAGGTATGCACCCCTGAATGGGGCAGCCATTTTTCCACACTTAGCAGTGTTAGGTTAGTGGTTGGACTTGATGATCTTAAAGGTCTTTTCCAATTTAAATGATTGTATTCTATGATTCTACAACTTGCTTACTGTTTTACATTGTCTGTAATATTTTAGATACCTGCAGAACCAATGCAAATAATAGGTAAGAAATTAAGTAATATAGCAATTCACTGCTTTATGATGGGCTAGTGTGATTGACTAAAACATTGTCAAAATCATAGAAAGCCTTTTTGTCAACTGCTTGCCCGCAACTACCAAAGGACCCCCCTTCCCCAGTAAGCTTCCTGACTGGAATTTGGACTGTGACTGGGAACTTGAGATAAGACTATTGTCTAACCACTTCAGGCCTGAGGAGAAATAAACCATGCCAAGGAAAGAAGAATGTATCTGTGTCATCACCCTAGCTGAGTGGGTGACACGGGAGAAGGGTTTTGAAGTGTGGTAGTGAAATCTCTCCGCACCAAACAGAGCAACTCTTCCACCTCTAGAAAGACCACATATACACAGGACATTCATGTGAGAGACAGCCAAGAAGGAGTCATAAACCATCAAAGACCCCCAAAGTACCTGCTCAGACTCATTCCTTAGGCCTTGCACCACCAGAGGACTGCACCTGTTTCAAGTGATGAAAGAAATTCAGAGCCCGTTTCAAGATTAAAAAAGCTTTCCCCTGCGGCCACCACGGGAGGTGCCTGGCATTCCCTGAGTGTATATTAGTCTCTATGGAGACTCTTTGGACTCTATGTTTTCGGGGAACCCTCATCACCAAGAAGACCAGAAGAACAGGACCCCATGGGACACCACTGGTTTCCACGGAGTGGTGATACTTTTTCTGTTAATATCTCTCTTCTCTTCTCTTCTCTTCTCTTCTCTTCTCTTCTCTTCTCTTCTCTTCTCTTCTCTTCTCTTCTCTTCTCTTCTCTTCTCTTCTCTTCTCTTCTCTTCTCTTCTCTTCTCTTCTCTTCTCTTCTCTTCTCTTCTCTTCTCTTCTCTTCTCTTCTCTTCTCTTCTCTTCTCTTCTCTTCTCTTCTCTTCTCTTCTCTTCTCTTCTCTTCTCTTCTCTTCTCTTCTCTTCTCTTCTCTTCTCTTCTCTTCTCTTCTCTTCTTTCCTCTCTCCCCACCCCAGTTTTTCTCTTTCTTTCTATCTCTCTCTGCCTTACATTTACTGTTAAATAAAATCCATGCTATTAATTTTGGCATATGGTCTAGTTTGCACCTTATTTTGGGCAGAGGCATCTCTCATGGTTTTAATAGCTGGACCATAATAGCTAATCACAGTTTTCTGAAACATTTTCTGATTCCTTTTTTGGTAGTGAATATCAGCTGTCTTGTACTGTTGTTAAAATTTCACAAGACTGCCTCTTCAGAAGGAGAAAGGAAATGTCCCCAGTTGGGAGAAGGAGACCTAGCTGCCTATCACATATTATGGAGCTTTTTAGGTAGTATAACAGATGATTATGAAGTGTTTAATTGCTTAGGTATTCTCCAGTAAGGAATATTTAAATAAGAACAAAGTAAGAAAATGCTGTATATGGAATTCGGAAACTTCAATACACAAATATTTACCTAAGTTCCTGTTGGGCAAAGAAACATAATAATCATAACTTCTTACTGTTCTAGTTTCCTGACAGATAATAACATATAACTGAGATTATTGATCTGTGCATGTGCGGACAGCGAGGAGAAACTTCAGCGACCAATATGGTTGATAAACAGCTTCCGTTTATTGATCACACACCACACACTTTTACAATCCAACTACATGAATATGCAATTAACTACATGAATATGCATGCAAAGCTCATTCTACTCATTAACGGTTTAAGATTACTCCTACTTGCAGCTGCAAGGTCAAGCATACCTTTCTTATCTTCACACAACTTGTTATTCTACTAAGTTTAGCCTTCAAGGACGACCTGTTTGTGCTTCTTGCTTCTTTGCTGACAGGCCATGACTTTGCAGTTTTATACTTAATATGAAATAAGGCCTAGCTATGCTAACCAGGCCCCTGCTTGTACACTTATTTCAGAAAATAATGTCTGCGGCTGTGAAGCCATTCTCTGACATGCATGTCTTGTGTTTATGACCTTGACTTCCCAGTCAAAGCTCTAATTTTTTTGCTCTTAAATAAAAACATTACATTCAAAGATAATATTAGCCATAATTAGTAAGTACCTTTAAAAGATGCATGGATTGCCATTCAGTTTTTCAAATTCTGTCTCTTGAGAAGAATAAAAAGCTTCATGAAATATATGAATATTTTCTTCATTTTTTTTCTCCCTGTAAAAATAGGCAAGATATCAGTATATATGATGGGTATTTTCTAGAGTAAAAACTGACTTGAATTAGAAATATTGAGCCTTGATAAAAGTTAAGTCTGAGTCAGCAAGTGCTGGACAGGAAGGAAGAAGTCACAAAAATGGGACTAAGAGAAAAATATGAAGGAGGTATTTTTCTGGGATCATTAGTGGACTGAAATACCCAAGGGGTATATTGAATGACCCCAAAGACTCAGATAATAGAAATGGCATGAAATTCAATAGATGGTTTGAAAGGTCACACACTAGAGGGTAATAACAAGCATTTTTGCAATAAGGTAGGAGTTGATCAGCTGAGATGCAGGGATGGCTAGTTTCCAATACAATGCAATCCAAGCATATGTCAGCTAATGTATTTCTAGAAGAGAAAAGGAAATCCACAAACCAATATAGAGACCTTATTATAGTATTAAGTCTTGTTTTCAAAACAGACAGGTTAAATCATTAATAGGTGCAGAAATGTATTTCTAAAATATCTTGTCTTTTAACTCCTGAAATAAAATCTGAGAGGATTTCCAGGTATATTTCTATATCATCATTTTAGGAAGGTAAGTATCAGTACTAGATATGAAGTTCATTTTTTTGTCAGGATATGAACAAATGAATATTAACTGTTTCTGGGTCACATTATGTGGCAATTTAGAAGTCAAAGACTATCAGAGTCATGATATTCTGGTTCAGCCTTCTAAAATAAGCAAAAAAGCCACCAAAACTAATAACCTAGGTGGAGTAAATCGTTATGAATTTTGCACGGTTTAGGATTTGGCTATTTGTAAAATCAAGTGCAGTAATGGAAATAAAACTTATTAGTTAGTTTTGTGTCATGGGTTTGGTGAGGTTCTTTAATTTCTAGTTTCTGTGCGGAAAATTACCTTAACAAAAGATTTGGCCCCAACCTCTATATGATCTTAACTGACCAAGAATATGGTCAACCAATATTTTTATATTCATAAACAGACATTAATATGTTTTTGTGATGGATACAAAAACTTTACTGGAGAAAGGAGAAACTGGGAGATATATTTAAAAAGAAATGCTTCAGAGAGCAGTTTTGGCATACAAAAAGACTTTGGGAAGACTGAGGATTAACTTTTTTTCAAATCTTGTGATGGAACTAAAAATATGTGAGGGGAGAAGCTCTTTTGAAGATGAATATATTGGCCAAGATAAATGAATGAGTTAGGGCGGAAGAATAGTTTTTCCAGACAAGCATAGATGTGAAAAGTCAGTTTCAGGAGTTTATTTCTGACTTGATAACTAAATAATTATCAACGACATGATGATTATTTCCATGAATCCACTCAAAAAAGAGTACTTATTTGCTACTTATTTGTATGTAATACAGAGAGTAGCAGGCTCATTAGCTTCACCTTTGGTCAGCAGAGCAAAAGGATATGATGGAGGAAATTAGCTCTCCCAGTGGTGAAAGGCTCTGACACCTGCCATGGCTCTTTTCCCGACTTGCAGTTGCAGTTGCAATTCGCTGAATGCTTCCCCTCACTCTGGACACATGGTATTTCACATGTGAGTACTTAATTAATCGGCTCATTTAATCAGTGTGTGAGCAGAAAAGACCTTATGCTAGCAGTATTTCTCCCCAGGAGAGCTTACCCATTTGAGAGGCATGGTCTCCATGTCCCCTGATAGCAGTTAACAACTACTGAATTGCTCCACTGAATAATCACGAAATTTGTCTGTCTCGGATCATTTCATGTAGTCTAATGGTGATTAAATTTAGTATCTTGCCAAACTGGGGCCCATTAGAATCGACAGTGATTTGATGTGCTTTTTGAGCTAATTTAAATGAATGCCTTGCTGAGAGATGAAGCTACATCATGCTTGATGTTTATATATTGATAATTTTTTTGAATATTTTACAAATATTTGGAAAAAATTAAATTACATTAAGAGATTTATTAAGAGCCTTTTCTATATTTTAAGCAAGTAACATCAAATTAAGTAACAGGAAATGCCATCATAAATTTCTGCTTCTGTTTAATAGCTGAAAGTTCAAACTAAATGTCTTATTTGTCTACATAATTTGCATATATCAGTATCAATCAATACTTGATATCATTCTGAACAAATGTGATTTTTTTTTTTAATTTCTCTTCAGGAAAGCATGGTGAACAAACACATGCCATAGTTCTTGTACATTTTCTCTGAATATCTTGTTCAGAAAAATAAAACTTTGTCATGGTGTTGTTTGAAATACACAGCACAGACACTCATCATTTGACACATTGAGTGAAGCTTCTGACCAGTAAGAGTGATTCTGAAAAGCAGAATCCCAACATCTGAAAAAAAAAAAATCATAATGGTAGTTGTGAAGGAAATCAGTGTTTCTTTAAATCCACTGCTTTTTGAGTTTGTCCTGACCTCTGAAGCTTCAGATTCTTTCAGTAAAAGATACTGTGTCTCCACTGACTAACTCTTGACATTCAGAAAAATAGTCTTTGAAGGCATAGACCATTTGAACCTGCATGTTCTTTTAAAAAACACGTTGCAATTAGATCCAACTCTGAGTTGCGTGAAGTTTTTTGGGGGGTCATTATTATAATGAGCATTATTCAATGCTAGGAATAATACAACTGAGAAAAACTGGGACCACCAGTCTGTTTGGAAAGCTCATCATCCACTGTAACAAATTTTGGTGAGAACTTTCTCAGGGGCTTCTCAGATCATGTGTATGGGGCAGGATATGTTCATTTCTTAAATATTAGAATCAAATTGATATTTCAGTTTAATAATGAAAATTAATCTTATATCAAGAAAAATGTTAACTATTGTAGTAATGTGAAAGTGTCATTGCCTTTCATCTTTGGATTGACAGACTAGATTTTCCTCTCTCATCTTGCAGTATTTTGAGAGTATTGATCGCACATGGTTATATCTAATTCACATCAATGTAAATCAAGTGTGTTAAACCGTACTTTAAAGCAACACTGACTTAAAACTAGCAAAACAAAAGAAAAGGCTCCCATTATTTGATAAAAAAGGACATTGTTCTTACTATGAAGTAAGAACATAAATTTTTAATTTTCATATAGTTACTCATATTTTGAAGAAAAAGATGCGCAAGTAGAGAAAGTGTGGAACTGAAATAAGGCAATAGAAGAATATGAGGGGTACTGAAAAGAATGGCTTATATCATGTTTTTAGTTCTATCATCATTTTTCCTTTTACTTCAATTGGTTTTCATTTCTTTATTGAATTGATCCCTTTGGTATTCTTTCTCATTATTCCCTAGATTATCTATATTAATTTTTAATTTTTTTTTTATGCCTAACTTTAGTGCTGTCTTTCAGGTAAAATCTCAATAATTTTAAAATTACCTGCTTTTCTTTCTTTTCAAATGTTATGCAAATAATCACAGAAGCATAGAGTCATTGAATGTCTTGGGTTTGAAGGGACATTAAAGATCACCCAATATTGTCCTGTTCTGTTCCTCTATTTTACTATTATTCCTAGTACAAACTCTTCCAGAAATACTCTAGAACTGTGCTGTGAATGGTCTCTTTTTACTATTTTCATGGAAAAATAAAAAATGTTCTTATAAAACTTATATTTTTTCCCCTCTGTTCCTCAAAGCAAATCAACACAATATTTTAACCCAAGAATTTTTTGAAGATGAGTTCTTTTAATAAATTTAATACCCAAAATCCAGATGCTTGTCAGATGGAATAGATTTGAGCACATCTGAACTTACAGCTGCCCTACTCATATCACAGGCTTTCACTTTATGTACCTACTTGAAAAGAAAATCACAACAAAGTGACAGAAGATTTCTTCTCTGAAGTCAATTCTAGGAAAAAATTGACAAATCACTGGAAGATTGAAAAAAGGAAAATATTTAACCTGCTAATTGGTTAGTATTTTTGAACTTTAAAAATATATTCATCAATGTTACTTAGACTTGTACAACTGCAAATGGCCTTCAAAACAGTGAAGTCAATATGAAACAAAAAGAAGACATTTCCAGAAACACAAATTAAGATAATATAGGTTTTAAGTTTTTTAATCTCCAACTGGCACCTGAATTTAGATAAAACTTGGAGTAACACTTCTTGGATAGACAATATTCAGCACCAACACACAGATATAATAATGTTCTCCTTCCAGTCAAGAAATAAGGTAAGATGCTCACATCCAGTTTTCTAGTTTATATACTGTGAACATTTAGCAATATAAATAAGATGAATCATCAGCTCTTTCTATTAAAATTGCAACTGCAACAGAAAAGAGAGATTAAAAGAGAATAAAAAAAATGTTTTGATAGAAGAATGATGTTAAAGGGTTGCTGTGATACATTTAAAAATTAACATAAAAATTCCTTCTATATTCAATGTTCAGTGGCAATTTTACCATCTAAATATAAGCTATGTTTTTTATAGAAATTAGAACATGTATTGTAATAAATAATGGCAGAAAAAGATCTACCCTTAGCTGTGGATTGTACAAGGTTATTTTAGCATATAGTGCCTTTGAGAGTTCTAGATCATTGCCAAAAAAATTCAGCATGTTGAAATTAATTAATGGGTACCAAGATAACAGCCAGATTTGAAGAGAGAAGACATTTGCCTAATTTAATTTGGAGGTCAGGATTAAAATAAAATGAAGAAACTCTAGATTAAAGAAACTGTTTTTATTTTCTAAAAGTATTTGGCATGACTACAGTATTCAAAGCAATAACAAAGTCTTATAGACATTTTGAAGATTTTAATATCTTATTTACATTTTCAGCCATTTTAAGCTATTTTTTCTGTCTTTGAAAGTGATTTATACATGGAGCATAGACACACTGACTAAATGAAAAAAATCCCCCTTAGGAAACCTTAAATGAAAACATCATCCTAGTTACTAGAATAATAACTATACTGAAAATTTCTGCTGATAAAATTATATCAAAATATGCCTCTGAGCTTAAAACTTATTTAGTCAAGTTTAAATTTAGCCTGACCAAAAATTTGTTGAGTCAAGATATGTGTTTACAGAGCTCTTTGTTTAAAGAAAAAATACTTGCTAATAAATCTGAGAATGAAAACAGAAACATATGCCATATAGAAAAGGCCTTTTATGTGATTTTTTTAAAAAACAGTCTTTTAAAAATTGCTAAACTTTAAGGTACAGTTAGCACTAAATTGTCCTGGTTTGAATCCTATTATTTCTAACTGTCTGAAGGCATTTTACCCCTCTTGCATTTTAAATAATAAATATCTGCTCAATCTAAGCCTTTGTCATGGTTATTGCCATCAAATCTCTTACTTCTTTATATTCAGTCATAAGTTTTTCATTTTTGTTCCTCAATTTTTATTGGTTTATTATTAAAGTATTGCATGAAAATAATATTTAAAATTAAATTTAACTCAATTTTAAGCATAATATGGTTTAATGTTTCCTAGTAATTGTCTGCATATTTTAGAGTGAAATTATAACATGTTAGCAAGCTTTTCTGATCTGATACACTTTTGGTGGTTCAAATCACAATTGAAACTACATTTCTGAAAATCTATACTGAAAATTCTATTGAAATTTAATTGTTGTAATTTCTCAAGCAGGATTTTTGAAGTTGTCGCTAGAACCATATTACCTACCTAATAGATCTGGAAAGTTAAAAGATACGTAGAAAGTTTCATTAACTCATTATTTTACAGCAACAATTCCAGAAGTGTGCTGTACNTTAAGCAGCTGAACACAGCATAAAAGACCTTCTTTTGCCTCCAGTATGTATCTTTGTCTCAGGTGTATGTATCCAATCTGATTATTATCTTAGTAGGTATAGCATATGTATCATGCCAAACAGCCTACAAGTAAGGTATAGAAGTTGTGAAGTGCAGGTTGTATAGATGGGGATACTGAGGAAAGAAACCAAGCACATGAGGCAAATCCAGAGAGAAAAGTAAAGCTGATGTGTACATTTTATTGCATGGCTTGTTATTACTTTGCTAATTTGTCTATGTAATGATCTGTATCTTTCTTTTATGTCCACTATTCTCTATTCACAACTGTTGTCTCTCCAGCTCTTACACCCCTGCATTAGAGATCTCATGTGAATTCATTTACGTTCCTACAAATGAATCTGTCAGCAATTTGATGCTATAAATGTAAAGATGAAATACAGAGTCTAGCTTGGTTCAGCTGCTTAAGGTATTTCTTTTCCTTTGCTGATACAAGGCATGCATATAAAGTAAGTTAGATCCAAACTGAGTATTGTACAAGGAATCCTTTTTTATACCCAGTCCAAGTTGTCCTAGAGTAGCTGTTCGTAGAAAGTGTGTTTAGTGAGGATGTTAGGAGAAGAATATTGAGTGATGTATGAGAACTAAAGATACAGATGGTTTATATGCTGACTGACATTAGACTTGTCAGTTACATCACAGACTGAATTCAATTACCATCCTTTTAGGCATGTGGACAGATAAAACTTTAAATACCACTACTTTTCAAAACAAGGCCATTTGATACCAAATATAAAAAATAGCATTTATGGAAATCTGCATTAACTGAAGATATTGCTATATGTACCAAATTTTTTTATTCATCTCTCATCTGAAAATATTGTATAGATTTCATTATTGAGAAATAATACTATTGCTAAAAGTGTATTAAAGAAATAGTCTCTTTTTCCAAAAGTAGGGCACCATTTAGAAGTGATACTTAATTAAGAAAAACTATTTCATGCATCTGCTGTGAAATACATATTGGCAAAAGAATGAGAGCAGAGATGTGTTGTTTATGAAGAATGGAATTTTTGTTACTTCTGTTGTAGTCTCATTGTGAGGTCTGAACAGAGACTGACTAGTTTAGCAATATATTTCCCCAGTTAATAACTATTTTAGCAATATATTTACCCCTTATAAATTGTTAAGCATTAAGCAACAATACTATTTTGTTCATATTTTTACTTATATCAGTTTTGACAGCATGTAAATAACAGGTCTCTCTATGCTAAATTTTATACGTGCACTGAAGACGTATGGCTAAACTCACAGAATATTTAGACACTATTTGCTGCCTTACTGCCTAACCTTAGGCTAGGACATGCACCTGATAGTAATACTTTGAATATAATTTTATTCTGACTAGTAACATAGTTTAGCATTAGGATCTATTAGAATTAATAGACCTTCTTAAAACATTGACTAAAAAGGGTAGGTCCTCAACTGTAGTGCTTCATACTGTCATGGAGTAAAACAATTTCATTAACGCAGTCAAAGCAAATTTTGTGCAGGTTTTGCAACTATGCTTTCCATGAAAGTCAGAGTGGAAATGTAGATGTAGATTTAGTCAGGAGATAAGGCAGTAAAAAAAATGAAAAAATATAAAAAATAGAAACAGAACATAACAACATAGAATTAAAACTGAAAAGAAATAGATTGAGGGCTGCTGGGGAAAACTAAAAATTATGAAGAAAAAGCAAAAAGAAAAGATTTGGAATACATTGCAAAGTGTAAAAATACTGAAAACGTAACCAGAAAGCGAAATCCATAGAAACGTACATGTTTTGTTCTTACATATGGACTATACACATTTTGGGTCACATTTTAACAATTTTAATAGTTTGAGATTTTTAAAAATAAGCCTTTTAATTAAAATGTTTTACATTTGGGGATAGGATAACATGGAGTAAAACAACAAACCATTAAATCTTTTATTTAAGTTCATGTCAACATTCTTCTTTAGAAATTATTTATTACTTCTTTTCCTTTTGACTAATTTTTTCATCATTCTTCTTGCAATTACATGCATTCATGAATATCTTGCCTTTCCATATCTGTATGTAAAAAAGCTCATCTTTTTAATTTCTAAACCTGCAGTCTCTATTATCCTGAGCAGTTCCATTAACTTTATGAAGATAAAATGGAAGAGCAGCATGATGAATTGCATTTCTGATCTTCCTTTATCCTATCTTCCTGTAGTACAAGTATACTTGTAATACAAGAGATTTTTAAAGGCATGTGCCATTCTCATACAAATGTTGTATGTCTGACTAAAATAAAATACTTGCCACAAAAATAAAGGCTCTTCTGAAATTTATTTTCTGTCCCACCTCATTATCCCCACAGTATCACACTGTAATGGTTTATTTGAAAAATTGGGGTGTGGGTAAAGTTGGAAGAAAGAAAAAAGTAAAACATAAAAATTCAAAGAAGACAATTTCCCACCTTTTTATACTCTTTCAAAAGATAAAAACTAATGTACTTAGGAAATTTTTTTCAGTTCTCATCAGATAATGAATTTAGGAGTTGGGAGGATGATTAACTTTTTCCATAACAAAAGAGTTACTTTGTCTGGTCCATGGCACATTTCAGTGTAAGTCTTTTTTCAGCCTCACTGTGTTCCGTCTGCCCCTACAGGTCTTGATTCAGCACTGAGTTTGACTGAAACAAATGACAATGAGCTGTTTGAACTTTCCACCATGGGAAATTCTTGTCTCTATAGATATGTGTGCTGGGAGATTTACTCCTGTAACAGGCCCATTTCTGCATTACTTTAATGGTGAGTAAAGAAGCAAAAATCTTTTTTTTTTTTTAAGGGATTAGCAGGTCAATACTGCATTCACTTATTGGAAAAATCATTTGAATATGTAGATTTACTGGCTGGGCAGACTATATTACTATCAGTGTTGTCTCCCACTAGTTTGTGAAAAAAATATAGTCTTGAGACCCTGCAGAAAGTGGAGTAACCTTTTTCCTTGGGCATTTTTGTGTCTTTAATATCAATAGAATTTTAGTCCCTATTTTAGGAAACACATGGTTCATAATCTAAGGGAAACATAATGCTTTCAAGTGCTATACTTATTTTTCAGGAGTGTAGATGTGAAATCAGACTTCATCAACACTACTCTTATGAAACATGTGCTTTTCTCTTTGAATACATCCTTAGACCATTACTCTTCTTCATCAGGAATAAACAGATGAAACACCTGTCCTTTTTCCATTTCCTTGTTCACTTAATGTAGTAGAAGTTTTCTTCTATTCCTGTACAAATCTGCAGGAGAGATGCTTTGATGTTGTGCTGGTTTGGAATGGCAGACAAAGCTTAATTACCCACCAGAATCTGGATGAGAACTCATTAGAGAATTAAATGCGACAGAATTTATTAAATTTAAAACAGGAATGGAAGGGGGGGAGGGGGTGTGGAACAAGGAGTGCCCGTTCCCTACCCCCGTGGGAAAAAGACAAAGAACAGAAACATGAACAAGAAGGACAAAACCAGCCTCGGCTACCCTTCTCCCCCCTTGACTTTTTACCTCCCTCTCCCAAGAAAGAAAAGACCCAACACCGCTATTAAAAGGAAATAATAATAAAAAACCCCAAACATGTCTGTATAGAATGAACGGCTTCTGTGGCAAGGAAGAAAAAGACCGGGATGGAGGTTCACTTTTCTCTCTCTCTCTCTAGAGAGGCTGGGTGAAGAAAAACAATAAAAAACCCACGCAGTAGCAATTCTGTTCTCAGTCCAAATCAAAGGAAAAAAAA
>VYZS01100673.1:51398-83203 GCA_013400695.1 Neodrepanis coruscans | reverse complement strand
TTATGTTCAACCTCATGGCCTCTGGGTCCAACTGTAAGGCCTGATGCTACAATGAAATAACTGTGTGATACTGTGTGATACTTAAGTACAGCTTTCACTGAAAATTAAATTCCTTTCTAGAAGAATGTTAAAAATTGCATTTCTCTTCCAACTATTATAATAATAGGAAGGCAAGGAAAACAAGTAATAATATGCCACAATGTTTACGATACCTTTTTGTACTTTAATGAGCTCCTTTCCAATTTCCAGAGTTACAAAAGCAGTACCATTAAGCACAATATCAGTTATTGTTTTCCATGCATTAGCAGAAAGTCGTTCAGAAGGGGAAATAAAGTTTCCAGCTGCGTTGTTTATCACAACCTGAAACACATGAAAGAAAACTTGAGAGTTAACTAAAAATAAATCTCCCTGAAAAAAAAGCAAAGAATTTACAAGAAGCTTTAGCGGGTTTCCAGGTACAAGAGTAAAAATATCCTCATCAAATGATGGGTGGTGGAAAGAAAGAAAATAATCCATCAGAAATTTTAACATCTGCAGCATAGATATGTATAAGTAACAGAAAATGAGGTGTGTTTCCAAACTACCATAATTGTTAGTCTATACAGCCTGAGGAACTGTAAATTTAGATAGTGACTTAAGTCGCTATTTTCCAGAGTGTCTCAAGTCCACCCTAACAGAAAAGCTTGTCCCCACCAAGTTCCAACATCACATATATTTAATATAATGGACAAACAGAAAAAAAAGTTCAGGTGCCCTGGATTAGCTGATTGTTGCATAGCAGGGAGTCAAATCAGTTGTGACAAGGAGATCATGATATGCTGTGGTGCAAGCAACTGCTACAGAACTTTCATCAAAGACATGTACATTCCTCACTTGCTGCCTTTCTATAACTATTAATTGGGCAGAGGATACTTTCACTTTATCATCTGCTACCCTTCAAGACAGTAAATTAAATACGTTCTCTTAAGGAGAATAAGCATCACATGAGTAGTTTTTAAACCTAATCCCCTGTGGCTGGATCTTGTATATTTAATTATATAACGTGCTGAGGCAATAAAATAGTGTATTACTTAAGGAATGGCACCTCGATTCATGTAGGTTTCCAAGTAGAACTTCCAGGCTAAATGAAGACATTAGAATTTTCAATAACAAAACAGAGCACAGCATGTATTACATGAATATAATAATATACAACAGTTATAAATTATACATATAGATAGCAAATACAATTTAAAGGCCTCTCTGGAATTGGAAACAAAAAAAAATCCGAACACCTCAAGATACTGGGGTTACTTGAATCACTCAAGAAATACACCAGGCCCAATAATAGAACTAGTGAACTAAGGACTGCATGATATGATCTTTGAGATACACAAAATAACCCATAACCAAAGAATGATTGCTTTCTTACTAAGAGTTACTGTTCTCAGGACAGAAGGAAACAAAAACAGGTGGAAAGACTACTGCCACTAACTTTTCTCTTTGAGATCTCACCTCACATGCACAGTGGGAGTGATGATCAAGCTTGCAGTATTCACAGATTTACATCTTGTATCTTTCACAAGAAAAAAACTGAACCAAAAGAACTGAGTATTCAATTTACTCTGCAGTCTTTCTTAAACACAGAGAACGTGAAATTAAAGAGAACGAAAATGTTTGTAAAGAACAAGTCCTGGGAAGTATTTACTCAGAAAATTACTGATGTACTAAAAATGTAATATACAGGAAGATGTCTCCTCTCTCTCTGCACACACATAAAACATGGAGATCATGATGTATTTTGGACAAAACCGGAATTCAGAGGTGGTCAAAATAAAAAACGTAGTATTTTGTCTTTGAGTCAGGAGAGTGAGCTGCCTTATTTCTAGCACTGTTACAGCAAACAGCTGCAAGAAATAGTTTCTCCACTTCTTACTATATTTAGAATTCACTAGTTTCTCTACCACAGCTATAGGAAGCTCCTGATGAGTACAAATTGTCTACAACACACAATTTTAAATCTACAGTAAAGATATTTAAATCTGACTACCCTTTACAATGATGTTAACATCCTCATCACACTTTCAGTTAGTAGAATCAAAGTTATCCTACAATCAAATCAGAATTTGGTGCTTATCAGCCTTCAAATTCCAACAGACCATCCTTCTCACAGTCTGCTCTAAAGAGCTCTGCGATTCGTGTCAAAAAAAACCTGTTTAGCTTGAGTGAAGACTTTTTTCTTGATTTTGTGAGAAATTAATTTTCAAGTCTGAACCTTGTGTAGAGTAATAAGCTAAGCAAGGATCAAACAATGTTTATGATTACCTTCATTTCTAATTTGTGAGACATTCTGTTAATAAGCAACAGGTGCAATTCAGTAAACACAGGTAAGTCACCTTTTCAGGAGGATTTAAGGGCAATATTCTGTCTACTTAATTAATTCAAAGAATCCCATCAGAATTGTCATGCTGTTTAAAAGAAAACATTAGTCTTCAGAGTAAGGATAACAGTATTTTGTCTATTTGGCCTTTAAGTATTTTAAGAGCCACAGGAATAGAGTAACTGACCTAACTATGAGCGTAAGCTTTACCTTGAAGTACTGCCCCTGTCTGTCTAGTGTCTCTTTCGACTCCATTAAATTTCTATCATAGTAATTTACTTCTATGCAGAGCTCTTTCCTTTCCCTAGAGCACTTACATCAGGATGTCCTGCCACTTGGATTGTTTCAGCAACAGCATTCTTAACCGAAACTGGATCTCTCACATCACACTGGATGGCATGAACCTATATAATAATGGAAAAGCAGTTGTAAGACTTGAAAACGATGTCACTTGTCTGCAGAAGCATGTAAATGCAAAAAAAATCTATAAACATTTTAAGTATAACAGGTAACATGTTCACAGTTCTGTAAAAATTTACCTTATTCCCTGTTTTAGAAGAAATTTCTTCTGCTGTTCCTTTCAAAACATCAAGCTTTCTAAAAATAAGAATAAGAAATGTCTTATTTATAAGAACATGTCTTATTTCAGTTAACTGCAATTACCATTCATATTCATATTAATGCTCATTATTTTTCTGAGAAAATATGAGCTATTACGTAAAATATGTGTTATTGCATATGCATGTTGCTGATTTTCACAAAAAATAAGCTTTGAGATTAAAACTATGTTTAGACACTAACTTTCTGAAAGAAAACTTAAAATCTAAGTAATTTCTGGTTAGTGCTACTTCCAAGCAACTCAGAAGTGACTACAGTAAGAGACTATCTAAAGCTAATCATGTGACAAATTAGAAAAAATATTTTCTTTTAGAATGCATAATGAACACATAGTTTTAGCTACTACTTTACCAGCATTAATAACAGACATGCATATTGAGATTGAAAACTAAGCCACTGTTTGTATGAATGTCCCAACACTTCCGTTTATTTCGATTAAAAGTAAGATTTTCTAGGCTTTACTGCAGTGCTACTTAAAAGAGCTACAGAAAGATGACTTTTATCAAGGGAAAATCAGGGCTCTTGTTAAAGTCAGAAGAGGAATGGCTTTAATTCTTGCAATTCAAATCTGTATCAAGAACACCTGTAATAATACATTAAAAATGTTCGATAGAGTCCACTGCAATTTTATGTTCTCTTTAAGGCTTTAGTTGAATTTATGTCTAATATTCAGGGTTGTTTATTTTGCTGCCAGATTTCATGGAACTGTATTTAGTTTATTTCTTCCTACTGATTTTATATGATAAGACATCTGTAGATGGATCTGCAAGTTTCTGGAATCTAGAAGGACATTATAATTTGGAAGTACGTTGAAGTAGAATAAACAGAATAGATTTTTCTAGTTTATGAAGAAGAAAACAGATCTATTCAGTACTAAGTGAAAGCTCTATACCATCTTCATTCATATTTACCGGCTTGCTATAACACACTTGGCACCTAAACTGGACAAAGCTGTTGTCATCCCTTTGCCAAGGCCAGTACCTCCACCAGTTATAAAGGCCACTTTCCCTTGAAAGGTATTTGGTGGCAACATCACTTTTTGAAGAGGTGAAAAAAATGCAGCTTGTGGTGCACTGCTGTCTTGATGCAGCACATTTGGCCCACCGCTGAAAAACTGAAAGAAACAAAGAGAAATGTTAGTTTTTTCTCCTTTCTGTACACAGGGCTGTTACACAAGATCAGATTTTCTTATGACAGCAGAGGTAACAATCATAACTGCATCATTATAAAATGTATGTAAGAATGATTAGATTACATTACAGAAACACACATGGACCTTCACTTGGATGCCAATACTGGACTAGGAAAGCACTTAAGCTCTTTTCAGATCTTCAACTACAGAACTACGAAAAAATATAACTGTGATTCTTGTTATTTTGTGCATTGAGTCTATCACTTTTATTAAAGCATGTGGAAAACCATTACCAACTAATTACTGACTCCCAGCAGGATGTGGGCTTCAGATTCATATATACACTGTACTTTATGCATAAGCAAATTCATGTGATCTTGAGGTTACATCTGCACATATTTACAAATTTAAAAGCTTAAGTAGTAGCTTCAGGATTTTGAACCCTTTACTACTGCAGCCAACAAAACCACTTTCTTTACTGGAGAATGGCACAGAATCAAACTCTACAAGGCTTGTCCCAATTGCTACTGGAGCTTGGACTGGCATTTGGACTCCCTCTTCCTTCAGGATAGGGAGATAGCTCCTACACGTGCTGAGATTCCCTTATCAGGTGCTCTTGTTAATGACAGACACAGCCCGATGGTCTTGCTCTCCACTACAGAAACCATGCAAACTGCTTTCCTTCTGCTGAAGGGAGGAAGATTAGGAAAAAGGCCATAGCAGAGGAGGCAGAAGTCTGTATCAAGACCAATAAAACACTGTAATGATATCCAGAAGACAGTAAAGTTGATATAATTAACCAATCTTTTCATGAGACTACTGTCTCATTACTAGTTTCTACAAGCGGCTTCTGTGACAGGATCCACCCAATTTAATCATTCCACTACTTAAGGTCGAGGGTTTAAATTAAACCCCGAGTGTAAATGGGGATATCAAGAAGTCAGGAAACAGACTAAACAAACAAAAAAACCCCAACCAACACTCAAATCACAGACAAACAAAAAACCAACTCATCCAAGAGGTGAAAATGAATTGCGAAACTACTGCAGAAGGCCATCTCAGCAGCACACAAGCCGCCACTGGTAAGAATCACCGTGCCCAGGTAGAACTCACTAGAAATGGCCTCCAATAACTCCCACACAATCACAGAATGGTTTAGACTGCTAAGTGCCTTAAAGATCATCGAGTTCCCAAACCCCTGTAATAGGCAGGGACACCTTCCACTACACCAGGTTACTTCTCTGAGCAACATGCTCATATCTAGTCTAAATCTACTCTCTTTCAGCTAGAATCCCCTTGTCCTGTCAACTACATGCCCTTGTAAAAAGTCCTCAAGATTTCTTGTAGAAATTTCCTGCTCTTCAGGCAAGGATGAAATAAGGTCACCACGGTCACAAGTCAGACACGTTTCTGCTTGGACAGCAACATTCNCCCCGCTCCGCCTGAGCCCCGCCGCCACCACCGCCATGGCCGTGCCCGTCCCGCCCCGCCGGGCCCTGCGCCTGCTCCGCGGGGCGGGACCCGGGCGGACACCGCGGCCACGCCCGTCCGGGCCAGGGCAGCGCCGAGGCCGTCGCAGCAGCACTAATGGGGGCTCCCCGGCGTCGCCGGCTGCCCGGCCCGGAGTGTTGCAAGATGTGCAATATGTCCAGATTNCCTTCAGGATAGGGAGATAGCTCCTACACGTGCTGAGATTCCCTTATCAGGTGCTCTTGTTAATGACAGACACAGCCCGATGGTCTTGCTCTCCACTACAGAAACCATGCAAACTGCTTTCCTTCTGCTGAAGGGAGGAAGATTAGGAAAAAGGCCATAGCAGAGGAGGCAGAAGTCTGTATCAAGACCAATAAAACACTGTAATGATATCCAGAAGACAGTAAAGTTGATATAATTAACCAATCTTTTCATGAGACTACTGTCTCATTACTAGTTTCTACAAGCGGCTTCTGTGACAGGATCCACCCAATTTAATCATTCCACTACTTAAGGTCGAGGGTTTAAATTAAACCCCGAGTGTAAATGGGGATATCAAGAAGTCAGGAAACAGACTAAACAAACAAAAAAACCCCAACCAACACTCAAATCACAGACAAACAAAAAACCAACTCATCCAAGAGGTGGAAATGAATTGCGAAACTACTGCAGAAGGCCATCTCAGCAGCACACAAGCCGCCACTGGTAAGAATCACCGTGCCCAGGTAGAACTCACTAGAAATGGCCTCCAATAACTCCCACACAATCACAGAATGGTTTAGACTGCTAAGTGCCTTAAAGATCATCGAGTTCCCAAACCCCTGTAATAGGCAGGGACACCTTCCACTACACCAGGTTACTTCTCTGAGCAACATGCTCATATCTAGTCTAAATCTACTCTCTTTCAGCTAGAATCCCCTTGTCCTGTCAACTACATGCCCTTGTAAAAAGTCCTCAAGATTTCTTGTAGAAATTTCCTGCTCTTCAGGCAAGGATGAAATAAGGTCACCACGGTCACAAGTCAGACACGTTTCTGCTTGGACAGCAACATTCAAACCGCGTTCCTAAATGGCACCGCACAGCTTTGCTATTGGGGGCAAAGGGCGACACCAGCCCCTCCACGGTCTGCACTGAAATGGGAGACACGGGACTGCCCAGCAGCGGGTCACGGCCGTGCCGCGGGGAGCTCCGAGACACGGCCGGGAGCTGAGGAGAACCGAGCAGTGTCCCCGCTCCCAGGGAGTTTCCTGGCTGTTTCGCGAGGCCCAGCAGCCGGAGCTCGACATGAAGTGAGCTTTCCCCGCGGCTGCGGGGGCAGCACCGTCCGCAGAGTCCCGCCGTGCCTTGTCACGGGACAAAGGAGCCCCTGCAGACCGGGACAGCGGGGCAGGAGGTGGCGGAGCACCCCGAGGCGCCGGCCGGCCGCCCTCGGCCCCAGAGCGCAGGAAGCGCCTTACCCGCCTGCCGCCGGAGAAACAGGAGCCGCGCACCCCGCTCCGCCCGAGCCAAGCCGCCACCACCGCCATGGCCGTGCCCGTCCCGCCCCGCCNAACCAACAGAGGATGGAATTCTCATTTATAAGAGAACTGGGTAACTTGTAGCAAATAAACATTAATACCTGTTTCCTAAAACGTATACACAGTGAAAAGTTATGGTAGCCATCGTGCTGGCTTTGTGGATTTATCACCCAGCACCCTTTCATGCACAGAAGTGTAAATAAATCAAATACCTCGACTCTGTGTGTGGATTGGCCTCTTGCACACCGAGTGAAAAAAACTATTTTGAGAAAGCACAGAGGTGTGTTACCAGCCACTGCCACCACCTGGGTGCCTCCAGTTCCAGCTGTGAGGGTCAGAGCATGTTACGTTCGGCCCATCTGTCTCACTGCGTTGAGGTTTTATTATTTGTGATTTACCTAATGCTACTTAAAGGACACTAAATAACTATCTTTATTTTTTTTCTTGCCCTGTGGGATCTAAACCCTGTGCCCTCTACCCTGAGAATGGTGGCCAGTTTTTTGGTGTGTGTTTTTTTGGTAAAACAGTTGTTTATTTAAGGAATACAAGAAAAGGGGTGGCACAGCTTTCTGCTAACTGGGATTTCAAATGGTGTAGGTAACACAAGGCCTGATCTGGTGCATTCACAGATCACTTCCAGGCGGCAGCAGCACAGAGGCTCCACCACACACACCAAGAGTGTCTGACTGCTGTGGAACAAAGCTTACCAGAAAGACCAAGATTCCTCATTTAAAATTCAGCACTGCCAATGGAGTTCAGAAAAGGCCTGAGCAGTCTGTGAACATATTCAGCGACAGGGGATTATGTTGAGATAACGAGACATTTGATTTATCTGTGTTGAGCACACAGACTGGCCGATCAGAAGCTGACTCACACCCACTCATTTGAACAGCCTGGGTAATAAGGTGGAGAAACCTGCAGAGCCATATCTGTCCTTAAGGAATGAGAGGGTCCAGGAGTGGGGGAGTGGCTGCTGTAAGAACATACAGATTTAATAAAGCTGCAGGTTTTGAGGGGAGACCACACGATGACCATACGATGAATCTATGCAGTTACAAAACTTGGCATGAAAGACAACAAACCTGTCAATGGGTCTATACTATGAACTTTTAAATTAAGAATTCAGGGCAAGTTAAATACATGCTACTGTAGGAATTCAGAGGCATCGGAATTAAAATCCTACAGCTTAGTTATCATTGCCCTGTATAAACAAACAGTGATTTTCTCTAAATGTGCTCTGTTGATTCTAGAGTACCTAATTTCTTTGTAAGTGCTGCACACCCTCTGGCAGCCAGTGAAGCAATGGTGCCACACAACTAAGCAGTAATTGCCACAGTGTCATTATAGCTGCATGTTGAATGTCTCATAGGTGCTAGAGACTCTGTCACTCTAAGATTTATATAGTAATATTTCATTAAAATCAGTTAATTCAAAGCACACTGACTATCAAGAGATATGTAATCACTGAACAAAACCAAAACAACTAAAAATTAAATTGCAGGCAGAATTACTGGCATTTTACAAGAAAAATAAATTTGCTTCATAGGCTATTACCCCACTTCATAAAATTCTACTTCAGTCTGGGCAACGCATATTTATGTGTTTAGGAAGAGTTTAAGAACAGCTTAGCTGAAACATTGAAGTATCCAATCTCTAGTTTAAAGCATGTCAGGACGTTTAAAATGCAGAAAATATCTGTTGGGATTTTTTTGTTGTTTTAAACTTCCAGGATAACATGAGAAATTATAATATATCTAACATCTGAGGGACAAAAAGTAATTAAAAAATGTAACACCTAGAAAAGCACAATCTGAAAGTGTCTGTCTAGCACTAGTCTCCTGCAAAGATAATGATGTTTTAATCACTTATTACAGAAATGTCTTAGAGGTGGTGAATATATAAGAGCTGACAGGCATCATTTAGGCTTTCAAGGATTTAGCCAAATGGTTTAACAGAGCTTAGCAGAAACCAGAGTCCTCATTGTAAAGTTGCATGCCAATGCTGTATCTGCCCCTCAAAATACCTTGTTGAAACAAATGCATAGCATCTGATGATAATGTTCAAAAAGAGTCCAAGAGACTTGACAACAAAGACTACTAAGAAAAAAAAATAACCTTATGTCAGGAATAAAATATGGACATAATGTAGACCTAAATTTCTGTTTAATGGGAGATCACCTCTACATTGTGTTTAGATACTGTTTCACAGGGGTTGGTCAACTAAGTACTACTTCAATATTATATGCAAGTTAAGCCTGTAGTCTATATGAGTATCTGAAATGCCTCTTTCTGCTCTAATAGTCTTTGAGTTTTGAACTCTGTTGAGTCATTTATTTGTGAATTGAAAAAAGGAACAAATAGAAAACCAACCAATATTATAGGACAGACAGCTAGGTCAGTCAGACAGCAAGAACTCACGAGGTCTAGAAGGTAAATGAATAGGGAATCACAACGCCAGAAAAATAAAATAAAATTGGACAAATGTAGGAAAATTTAAAGTATGAACATTATAAAGGGCTTTATATGATTCATACGGTTTCTTCTTATTATGATTTGTCATACGAGTTTATCACAGAAATCAAAAGGATAAATAAAACATAGAATAATGACAACAATACAGAAAATATTTAAGTACAGTTATCTGAAGCTGGGAAATAGTCTCATTCAGGTCATACTCTCTATTTCTGATCACCTTAGCTCAAAACCGAAATGGAAAAATTATAAGGGATTAAAACGAACAAGCAAAGAAGATGGAAAAACCTCAGAAGAAAACAGATTAAAGAGACTGATCATTTATCTTAGAAGTGTAGGAAGGAAAATATAAAAAGGTATCTAAGTGAACATTTAAGGACAAAGGATACTGAAAGTCATAACACATGAAGATTAAACAGACTATGATCCTAGAGAAACAACACTTCTGACAGCTCATATTTACATTTCTGTAAGTTTTAGATTAATATTTTTTATTAGAGAAATGTTATCCTGAGTTTCCCCACCCCATTTCAACTCCACAGGTTTTCTGATGCTAAAATTTAACTGTGGATGCAATTCCAAAAGATTTTACTATTTTATGAAACTAAGGGTCTTGTCATAGTCATGGACTCTAATATCATGATGGCATCAGGTATAATAGATCAAGACACTACTGAAAATTCAACCTTATTTTACTGAGTTTTACAAAATTTTTGAACCAGTGTTTTTAGAAAGGTTGTCTTTAGCACTGATTTACCTTCTACTTAGAAAATAATTATCTATAATTACTTAAGAGATGCATGTAACATAAATTGCAGTGGTTTCAGCCATGTCCAGATTGCCTTATCAGCCAGATACAGTGAGAATACTTAAATCACAAAGATTTTTTTTCTTGTAAATAATAATGAAACAATGGGCTTTATAGAACAGGCTGATTTCCAAGATGAAGTGTTTACAAGTTTGCATAAAGAATGAGTCATATAAAATTAATGCTCAGCCACAGGATTCTTGAACACATAAAACTTGTTATGTGCCGAATTTGCACAGTAAGATTAATGTACATGGGACTACCTGCTTACACTCTGAGTTGTATGATTTGTTAATGAATACATAAAAAAACCACGGCTTCAGTCATAGCCATGTGTAATTCTTACATCTTTCCTGTTGCACAAACCTTTAAAAATATATCCAGAAAAGAAAATGGGAATATATAAAATGACTGAAAAACTACATCTGAGAGCTTGCTTTAGTACAATATGAATTTTTGCTGAATAATGATACTGATAATTTTTTCAAGGACACACTTTGAAGAAGAAAACTATTAATAGTTGAGAAGCCGCCTGCCCGGTAGAAAGGAATTTGCCACCAGCTGCGGCTGATGTGATCGTGGACATCAGGAATTAGCCAGCCTGCTCCCTATGCGCTGCCTAGCAGGAGCAGAAATGGGTATTTTGAGCCATTCCCCAGATGTGTGTGAGTGCAGTCATGAATGTATGGCTTCCCTCCACCTGGTATCTGTTTCTTTCCGGAAAACTCAGTGTAAGGCCAATCTTTGGTTAGAGGACGAATGGCCTTCAAACTCCCGGGTGGTTTTTCTATTATTTTTTTAGTTTTTCTTTTAATGCAGAAGTCGCTTTCAGTTAAGGGATGAACGTACAGAACGGTTCCTGTTCCGCAGGCAATACATTTTGTTAGGGACACGAGCGCCCGGGGAAGGGCAGGACAGAGGGACACAACCCACCGGAAGCCCCACCTCGCGATGTCCGACCCGGCCCGGCCTGACGCGGGGGGCCGGTCCTGAGCGGAGCACGGCGGAGGTGGCAGAAGAACAAGGGGACGCCGATCCCGGGAACCGGGGTAGCCCGGAAAGGATCACGGACACCCCGGTCCCGAGAGTCCCCGCCCACCCCGGCGCGCACGCGCGCTGGGCCGCGGCGGCGGCGCCGCGCGGGGTTCTTGTGCAGCCTCCCGGGTCGCCGCGGGACTCCAGCGGGAACTCCAGGATGTGGAAGCTGGTGCCTGCCTCAGGAAAAGGTGAGGGGGTGCCAAGCCCCACCGCCGCTCCAGCGGGCTCGGCCTGGGCACCGCCGACCCGCTCCCCGCCCGGCCGGCGCCTGCGCGAGTCCGCGGGAGGCCCGAACACGCCAGCCCGGCCGCTGCCTTCGGTGCCGGGATGTACCGCTTCCATCGGCACTTCCCAAGGCAGGAGCCCAGCCTTGTTCCAGCTGGGCTCGCGCGTCCCGGCCCGTCGGGCAGAGCCCCCTCGGGCCGGAGGCGGCGGAGTTCTCCTTACGCTGGTCCACGGCTCAGCTCCGGTTTTCCCTGGAGCCCTGTAGAGTACAGCTCCTGTTAAACCTGATCAGGCTTCTTTTCAAACCCCTGTGGGATGTCTTCAGGTCACAGAGTGCTGCTTTGAAATGCCCGAAGAGTTGAGCTCTGAGGCAGCAGTCACCCACAGAAACGGTGTCGAACTATTGTACTGATGTTTCAAAGACCAGGTGTTGAACTTCATGGTGTTTCTTTGGTGCAGAGATGTGAAACTAAATTGCCTGTATACTGTTCCTCAGGTTTCCTTGTCCATAGGAAGTTTGAAAATAGGTATCCTGTAACTTACACATTCCTTCTTAAGTGTTCGCTGTGTAAGCAACAGTTCTATCACAACTGTATCTCCTCTCTATTTCCTAGTTCACGGGGAGTGAATTTTGGATGTTTGATTTATCTCCTAGTGGCAACAGTACTTAATCCTACTGAAATGAACTGTGCTATCTCTTACTGCCTGGAAAATGCTTGAGCAAGAGCCAAAACACTACTGTTGTCACCGTATTCAGAATGATTGCCTGTGCACAGTTCGTATTTGGAAAGTTTTTCAGGGTTTGCTCAGGATTGATAAATAGAATTTAATCTGTAGTTACTTACTTTCATCAAGAAACGTTTCTGGTTCTGTTGGCCAGTGGTAGCACACCTTTGGGATGGAGTTGGTCCATTCACTGGGAAGTACCATGTATGTGTTCTGGGTGACAGGTGCCAAGCATAAGATGAAGGAGTGGTCAGGAGCTGAATTTATTAAGGATCAGATTGATTTACACTGCAGGCCTTCTTGGGTTAATTAGGAGGATATTTTCCTCTGGACCTTTTAATCTGTTATGTAAATAAATTATTTACCCTCAAAAGATTATGTACCCTTAAATAGGTGTGGTTTGGGAAAGCTGTCTTACATTGTAATCTTTTATCCTCCATATGTAACACTGAATCTTCAAGAAGTAATACAAGACAGAAACTGAAAGACAAAGCATTACTGAAAATACATTGTCCTTGAAGAAAGTGTGTTGCCCCTTTTGCAGCTGCTTTGTTTATTGTAAAATGAATCCTTTTATAATGGACAGATCAAGGGAGAGAAGAAGAAAGGTGTTTTGTCTATAAACTAAAAGTAGAATTCTAATCAGCCTAATAAATGATTTATGACAAAGTAGAGTCTCAGATGTACTACAGACTTCTGAGTGTCTCCTGTGTGCTTTGGACATCTTGGCATTTTTTGTAAATTGGTATTTTTCTGTTTCTTGTTTATTTCCAGGACAGCCCTATCAGCTTTTAAGTGGTACAGAATATGTTGTTGGACGTAAAAACTGTGCAATTTTAATTCAGGATGATCAGTCCATCAGTCGAAGTCATGCAGTTCTGACAGTAAGTCGTCCTGAAACAACCCCTGTAAGTAGCCAGCATTTTACTGCATTATTGGTGCACTCTGTGTTAATTCAATCTGCTGTGACCATACATTCTCTCATTTTGCTCTCACCAGTGTTTTATGCTTGGATTGGAACCGTTGATCACCTGCCTTTTTTAATCTTGAAATTAATTTTTTTTCCTTAGGTTTTCTTGGGTTTTTTTGGGAAATTTAGTGGCATAAATTCTAGTGGCCCAAGATCCCTTTTATCCTGGAGTGAAGATTCACTAGGAATTTGTATTAATCTTAGCAGGAAAATGATGCAGTTAAATTTCATTACATAGACAAGTTTTAGGTCTTGGCTCTGTAAAATGCTTCAGTTGTCTTACTGCAGGCTTAGTTTCTGTTTCATTTTATGTCATGAATTCTGTATTTGCTTAGGGTGTGGAAAATAAAAATCTACCAAGGAGAATTAGCAAACAGCAATTTACTGTCACTTAGGTGTCCCAATGTTTATGGATATTTTGAAACCAGTCAGAAGGAATTTCATTTATGTAATCTTATATACAGTTTGAAATAAAATACCTAAAATTTATTTGTCCTTTTAATGCTGCTGAGTCCAGCCGAGGGCTATGAAGGTGATGACGGGACTGCAGCACCTCACTTATTTGGAAATGCTAGGGGATCTGGACATATTTGATTTGGAGAGAATTGAGAGGAGACCTTCTTAGTGTATCTGAAGAGGGAGTGTCTAGATGATACAGCCAGGCTCCTCCCAGTGGTGTCAAGCAATGGGACAAGAGGCAATGACAGAAACCGGATCAAAGGAAGTTCCACTTGAACATGAGGAAGAACTTTTTTACTGTGTGGGTGACTGAGCACTGAAACAGGTTCCCCAGAGAAGTTGTGGAGTCACCATATCTGGACATAATACAAAACTGCCTGGAGAGGAGTAACATACTTTAAGGAAACTTATTTAAGCAGGCAGGTTGGACTAGATGACCTTCAGTGGTCTCTTCCAACGTTACCCATTTTGTGATACATGGCAGAATTTCATAAAAACAAACTAACAATGTTCTCATTGGCTTGTGAAACATTTTGGAAATCTGGCAGTGTCTAACATCTCTCAAGAGGTGCAGGTGTATCCATGCCCTGCAGCTTTGTGAAAACTTAACAGTCCTTGTGGAAGGAAGTGAGGGAAAGAGCTGGATGGTAGGTAAAAATGTCAACAATAAATCTGGCAACCTTGCTAAATAGCACTATCGGAGTTTTTGTCCAGTGAATGATTGCCTTGCACATTTTCCAAAAACATTGAGTGTAAGAAGCACAGAAGGTATGAATCTAAAAAACATGTATGTTTCCTTCACAGTGAAAACTAGAAGATGAATAATTACACATAGCCAGCCTCATTGTCCAAAATCTTTATTTTACATGGTATTTTGTGGGCTACTGCTTATTTTTCACTGCTTTAATCCATAAGGATAGTAACCTGGAGGGTAGGAGGGCTCTGCAGAGGGACCCGAACAGGCTGGATCAATGGGCTGAATCCAATGGCATGAGATTCAGTAAGGCCGAGTGCCAGGTCATGCACGTTGGTAACAACAAGCCCCTGCAGCACTACAGGCTGGGATCAGAGTGACTGGAGAGCGACCAAGCAGAAAGGGACCTGGGTGTGCTGATTGACAGCAGGATGAACATAAGCCAGCAGTGTGCTTGGGTGGCCAAGAAGGCCAACGGCATCCTGGCCTGTATCAGGAATAGTGTGGCCAGCAGGACCAGGAAAGTGATTCTTTCCCTGTAGTCAGCACTGGATAGGCCACACCTTGAGTACTGTGTCTATTTCTGGGCCACTCAATGCAGGAAGGATGTTGAGGTGCTGGAGTGTGTCCAAAGAAGGGCAACAAGGATGGTGAAGGGACTGGAGCACAAGTCCTACAAGCACCGGCTGAGGGTTCTGGGGTTGTTTAGCCTGGAGAAGAGAAGGCTCAGGGGAGACCTTATCACTCTACAACTGCCTGAAAGGAGGTTGTAGCCAGGTGGGGGCTGGTCTTTTCTCCCAGGCAACCAGTGGTAGAACAAGAGGACACAGTCTTAGCTCTGCCAGGGGAGGTTTAAGTTAGACATTAGGAGGAAGTTCTGTATAGAGAGAGTGATTGGGCATTGGGATGGGCTGCCCAGGGAGGTGATGGAGTCACTGTCTCTGGAGGTATTTAGGAACAGACTGGATGTGGCACTTAATGCCATGGTCTAGTTGACAAGGTATTTTTAGGTCAAAGGTTGGACTAGATGATCTCAGAGGTCTTCCAGCCTAACTGATGCTGTGAGTCTGTGATTCTGTTTCTGATAAAGCTATCTTATTGTGATGAAGTATAGTGACTTACTTATTTTTGTTTACAGAGTCAGTCTCTCTCAGTCCCTGTATTAACAGTGAGAGATACGTCTAAGTATGGTACCTTTGTTAATGGATCAAAACTCAATGGCACTACAATATCTTTGCAATCTGGTGACAGAATCAACTTTGGAGTCTTTGAGAGCAAATTTAGGTAAGTGCTTTGATTATTAAAATCAGTTTTTGAAATGAGTAGTTTAGCACATCATACAACTCAGCAAGCAATACAGCAGTGATGAACTTTTAGAAAACAAAGGAGACTAGTAGTATTTTGCCTGTACCACACCTCTTTCTGAAGTAATCTTCCATTATATTTTTATAATATGATTTATTTTGACATTAAGAGAATACAATTGTTCATAGTAAAGCATTTTAGAACGTGGTGTATCATGTACAGTGACTGTTTCCAGGCTATTGTAGGCAAATAAATTCTGGAACATAAACGATTCTAAGGAAGGTTTAGGGAAGGGAGGGAGCTTGTGCGAGCCCTTGTTAGCTGTTGATAATGTCACAAGGAAAGAACTGACATTGCTGGAGGATGCTTTGTGCAGCACCAGCTGTTGAATGCTTGTTCCTGTGATGTAGACCTGCTGTCTTCAGTGAACGCAACTTACTTTTTTCAAGTTTACATGGCAGCCACTGCTGTCCGATTGTATAGAGCAAGCACTGCTTGAAGTGAAGCGACAGGTAAACAGAAAAGGTCAAATGACCATCAAACTCAATGTTAAAGCAATGAAAAGATGGCTTTGGGCCTTAAAATTTGATTCAGTTTTATCGCTGCTACTGGTATTATTTGTTAGAATAAACTTGGCATTTTCCTCAAATTACTACAGTAAATTATTTTGGTATTTTAGATAAACATACCTGAAATGTGGTACAGGAATCATTTCGTGAAAGCAGATACATCATGTCTGTTGCACTAAAAGGATATTTAAGTTTCTTTCTTTCTTTGTAGGCTAAACCAAAACAAAAAATGGAATTTGATGTGCTGCATTCTGTATGGATGATCTACAAATATAAATAATAGCCTTATGGTTAAGAGTAATGGCAGTGTTAGGAAAAAGTTACTTGAGCTTGCGTTCTATGACATTGTATTTTTTAAGTACTAATCTGTTGGTGAACTGTTGTGTTGAGCATACTTTTGCCTTTGGAAGCACACACTCAAATTTCTTTTGATATTCCTACACTTTGCACTATTCTTGATGCACTAGTTCAATGTGATGTCTGTGAAAGATCCAAAAGTCTGTAGAAATATTTAAGGCATTGTGTCAAAGTGTCATTATTTTTCTGAATAAAAATTGGTATTTACTTTATCTTCAGGAAATTTTAAAGCACAGTCTTTCATCTAGGTAAGAGTATGGGTATTTTTATTTTTTTCTTCTATTTCTTTCTTCTGTTTTTATCTTTCCTGATACTCAAACATGATAGTTAAGCCAGCTCTGTTCATCATAGTGATTGGCTGAAATAACTAAAGTATCACTTTTATTTGTTCTTTTTCAGAGTGGAATATGAACCTTTGGTTGTCTGTTCCTCATGTTTAGATGTAGGCCAGAAAGCTGCTTTAAATCAAGCCATCCAGCAGCTTGGGGGCCTTGTAGTGAATGAATGGACAAAAGAGTGTACCCACCTTGTCATGGTATCAGTAAAAGTTACTGTTAAGGTATGTTGAACTCTTGCATAATCAATAGTCTTGCTTTGCGGTTTTTTTACAAATGGAAATCAAATTTTAGACCTACTCAGGGGCTTTCTCTACAAAACTATGTAGTCAATTCTACCTTTTCCAAGTTTAGAAGAGAGGTGTATATTGATGGGAGGTTGGAGGGAAAAACAAAACAAAAAAATCCAGTTTTCAGGGTTTACTGATTTTCCTTAATTGCCTTCACATTTTCATAACTTTAGTCAAGACACCAGTTAGAAGCTAGGCTGTTAGGAGCCTATCCTGTTTTTCAGTAGCAAAAATCAGTATTACTTTATTTGTCTGTGTGGCATTTTCAACATCTAAGGTCTTAAACAGCTAATGTCAGTTGAACTATATCCTATCTGATTTATTTCCATGCAGTAAATATATGTTTTCTGTCTTTTCAGACTATATGTGCTTTGATTTGTGCTCGACCAATTATAAAACCAGAGTTTTTTATTGAGTTGATCAAGGCTATACAGTCCAGGCAACAGTTACCAAATCATGAAAGGTAAGTTGCCAAATCATCATTTTTACTATGTCACAGAATTAAATTTATGGGAGTTAGATTATCAAGTAACTACATGTTTATCTGAAAATTTTTCACAAATGTATGGGTCACAGTAACTTTATTTGTAGAACAGTGTTTAATATGACACATATTTTAGTGGTAGTTGCAAAATAAGTTCTTGAAACTGACTATATTCTGAGAGATGTTACTGTCTCTAAATAGGAACTTGTTTTCTTGGTGAGTTTAAGTGTTGCTTCAAACACTTTTGGGAGTTGATGCATAAAAATAAAGAAATTATACTTCTATAAAAGAAATGGTGTCAGGCTATTTCGATTATGTAGACATATTTTCCCAGTGTGCACTCAGTTATTGAGTTTACAGCAAACTTTGATCAAAACAGCCTGACCCTTGAATTCCCTGAAACAGCAGGTTTTTAATCATCTGCTAAGAGATGAAGTGAGACTAATGTGCATTGGTCTTCACTAGATGAGAATAAAATACTCATTGTTTTCATGGTTAAATTAACTTGAAAAGAGAATTCTTACTTTGGAATCAGTAAATACTGTGGAATATTCCTTCTGGTTATTTTCTCTTTGTAAAAAAGCGTAAAATAGTCCTATTATTGTATGTAACAATTTCATCTGAGCCAGTGTTGCTACTATTTTTACCTTGAAAAAGCTTGTGCTTTGTTTGAGGGTTGTGGTTGCTGGGTTTTTTTTGTAGGGACACATGATTTATGCAGGTGAGAAATTTGCATTATGTATTTTGAAAACGTAAACTGCATTGATACATTTTTTTATTGCTTCTATTCTTGACATGCTTTGGACAATACTGTGAAATTAAATAGATAATGAATGGAAATCGTAAAGTACTTGGCATTTGAAAAATAACATTGAACTTTTCTTCCTCTTACCTGACATTAAAAACTTATGACTTTAAGTGACATTATGGTTCTTCTGGATATATTGTTATAACAGGTGAATGCTGGACACTACTCATTTGAGTTGGGGGAAATAAGTGGTGAAGAATAATGACAGTCAATTGATTTTACATCATATGTATGGGTATATATTCATATGTGTATACATATGCATATGTGTTTGGACACAGTAATTTAATTTATTTTCTTTAGTGAGTCTGCTGGTACCAGCTGGTAGAATAGTTTGAAGAATGAGGGGAAGGGCAGTTAACAAGCCTCTGGTGCACACATGGTAATAGACACAAAGCTGCAGAGGTTGCACAATAAGCTGCTCTTCGTATGTGGTAAAATAAATTTCACAGACTGTGGCAGTGCCTTGTCAGAACAATACAGGTGCCAGTCTGGAGCAAGTGGTAGAATATAGTCTTTACTTTATAGATGCTGCTTTATGTTTGTAGGGGTTTATGTAATATGTCAAATCAGTCATCTGTGAATGCTTTAAAGCTTATTTGTTCTTTAGTATCAGAAGAAGGAGAAACTTAATGAATTGTGGCTTTTGCTCCTACTTAAACTTCTGCATTGCTTTATAAGAACATGAGAAAGCGAAACAAACTATTTAGTCCTCTGATATATTTTTGTGGCATAGCTTTTGGTTTTTTTTAGTACAGATCATACAAACCATCAAAAGCTAATAATGGATTGTGCAACCTGAAACTTGCTTGGGCTAATGTTACCTGGCTGTAAAGCTGTTCCTGTCTATTACAGTAAAAAGCAAAAAGTATCTGCCGCTTGAAACTGGGATGTGTGTTGTCCATTCCTTTAATACAGAAGTGACAGTATAATTGAGCTTTAAAGTGCTCCTAAAATAGCAGCATATGGATATGTTTCCCTTTCTTAAATATTTTTGCTAAGTACTGAGACCTTGAGAGGCACTGAGTGACACTAGCAATATATCCATCATGTAGCTTTGAAAGAGTTCTGCATCAAGCTAAATGAGACAGCTGGTGTCCTACACAGATCTATGTTTAAAATAATTGCTGTATTTCAAATAGGTCATGTTTTTGAGATGTATCTTGTGGGAAGATACTGAAAATTTACTTAGCAGCTATTTTCTTTCAATTTCCAAAAATACTTCTGAGTTTGACTGGGACATTGTGCATTGTAACTACAGCTGGTAGATCCGCAGGACACTGAACAAGTTGTTTGGGTATGAAATAAGAAAAGTGTATTGAGGTGTTAATACAAGGTGACACTCTTAATTAAATCTTTACTATTACTGTAGATCTAGTGCCAGAAAAATCTAGGGAAATATTATCTTAAAATTAAAAAAGCTTTTTTTTGTTTTGTTTATACTAAGACTTCGTGGAATTGCAAACCTGCAGTTCCTATATTAATGGGGGTCTCCTTACCTGAGGTTTTTTTTATGGTGAAGTGCATCCCCCCCCAGTCCTCTGGTGCTCTCTGACAACCTACACAAGGAAGAACTGAAAATTTCACTAATGGCTACATAAGCGTAGCCCTGTAAGAAATAATGTTTTATTACTGCAGTCCAGTGTAAATAGTGAAGGGCTTTGAAAAAGTAGGAAAGTAACTGAGTCTCACCAAGAATCGAAATCTATTTATTGAGAGATTGAAGATTGTAGAGTGTTTTTTCTAGGTAATGGTGTTAGTATGAAAAGCTTATGGGGCCTGAGTATGAGAACTACTTCAGAATGTGAAGACAGAAAGACTATTGTCTTTTGAGTTTAGATCAGCTTTGGATAAGAATTGCTAAGGAAAATCAAAGGCATTTTTTTGAGTGATCAGTTGAAGTTCTCTGCTTAAATTAAAATAAAATAGATTTTAAATGTATTTATAGAGAAACTATAATCCAGTTTCAAAGTAAGGAAACTGTTGTTTCTCCCTCCTTTATTCATTCTTTTGTCTTTAGAGATGACTTTGTCGCTTGTATTTATCTTAGGTTAATAACTATATAGGACTCAGTGTCAGAAGTCTTCTGACCTGAAAACTAAAGTCTGAATTGCCCTATTTCTTACCTTAAATTAGTGTGAGTTTTCATATCTATTTCAATTTCAGTGCAACAGTATTTTTGTAAACAGACTTGAACAAGTTGCTGAAATTTATCAAATACTCATCTTTTGAAACCTGATGGATTCAGGCTAATTAATTTTCATTGTGTTTATAAGGCTGTGGTAACTGAATTTTTTATTTGGATGCAGTAGAAAATTTACTTATATATTGTAATCTTTAGATATAAATATATGAATATTCAAAGTGTCTGAGGAATGTTTTTACATTTTACAGATGGCCAAGGTTTTAAGAACTTAAATATTTCTGCATTTCATGGAATATATTTCTTGCTTAGAATCTGCTAACCTTTTCAGATTTAACACCAGATTTTGTTAGTGTGTTTCAGCATCTTTCTTTATTTTTCTCCTGTGTAGTAGTATGAGAAGGATGTACAATCAGCAGTCATAATAAAGATAAGTAGTTCTGTCATCAGCCAGAGTATGTACATAGTCTGTTAAGGTACAGATGTAATATGGTATGGTTAAAATTGAACTATAGTTTCCCTTCTTTCTAGCATGTGCCTTCACCTTGCTGTCAGGACTGCTCTAATAGTGAATGCGTGGCTCCAAGATCCTGTAAATACTATCCTGAAATTATCAGTCAGATGCATGTCTTAGATGTGGGCATGTCATCATTACCTGGAGCTGAGATCACAGGCTGTGGCAAAAATGGGAGGGAGCTTCAGTGTAGAATTTGACTTTTGCCTAATCTGTTCCCCAACTGAACCCCTGCTCATTGGGGTTTGGACCAAACAGTTGGGAGTCTGCAGGATGAGTGAGTTCAGTTCTCTATCTTGCCAGCAAGAAAAGTGTACCTAACTTATGATATATATTTAGGCTGTCATTGAGGGTAGTGGTACACAATTTTTTTAACACAGCAAAAGAGAATGAGGGGTGGCTATCCCCACCTGAAGGTGAAGCAAGATGACTAATTTTATGTGGAATTTTATTGTTCCCTAGAATAAGTGCAGAATGAGGTTGCAGGCTCATTTGTCAGTATTGTTAGTGAGAATGTGGGTATGTATACAGCAGATTGGTTGAATGCATTCCTAAAAGCGTTGTCTTAGTTACTGAGGTAGAAAGTTGTCGTGGTTTTACCACTAGGGGGAGTGGTACTGACAAGAGAGCTCAATAGAAACAACATACACAAAAAAACCCAACACAAACAACGTTTTATTTTACACACACACAGAAAACTGACAATAAAAACACAAAGACAGACAAATTAAACTCTTTTGGGGCCAGCGGCTGATGAGGGAAAGCGCTAGGGTAGCGCTGGGTCTTTGCCAGAGCTTCCTGAAAAACACCAGGACAATTAAAGGAACCCAAACGCCCACCCTCCCTTTCCACGGGAAGGAATACCACCACTGATGGAAAGATGTGGTGTTCAGCCCGCGCCGCTGGAATCACAGTTCCGCCCGCACCGCTGCAAAAACTCGGTGCTGAGATGAGCAGAGATGTTGTCCCGACCACCGCCAATCCCAAAGAAAGAAAATGGCCACTGCGCTTGCCCTTTTATGGGGGACCAATCTCACGCAGCCTTGGAGCCCTTCCTGAGCACAAGTCGCCCCTGGATTGGACGGTCAGCACCCGGGAACCACACCTAGCAAGAGGTTCCGCTACGAGCCAAAATGGCGGCACAGCCATGCAATTGACCCCGAGCCGGGGGATGCGTGTCCCCTGCAGCCCTGCCTGGCATCCTGTGGGGTCCCGGCACTGCCACCAGGTTGCCCTGATTCGCGCCAGCCCTGGCCATTTACCACGGTGGCTCCTCAGCTTTGAGGGGTCCACTGACAGCCCACTGAGACCCCACTGCACGTGTGCGCAGTGCTGAGTTGGGCTCGAGCTGGGGCCAGGCAGTGACCGGCAACACCCATGGCAACGAAGCCACACCCACAAAGCGGGCCAGGGGAAGCGCCACGCCCACCGTGCCCGAAAGCAAGCCGCGCAGGTCTGCGGTGGCCATTTCCACCGGTCCGTGGAGGGGGGGGGGGGCCACACCTGCACCAGCACGAACTGGCCCCAGCCCGCCGNCAAAGCGGGCCAGGGGAAGCGCCACGCCCACCATGCCCGAAAGCAAGCCGCGCAGGTCTGCGGTGGCCATCCCCACCGGTCCGTGGAGGGGGGGGGGGGCCACACCTGCACCAGCACGAACGGGCCCCAGGCCGCCGCCGCCAATGCCTGCTGCAGCCGCGGGCGACCCTCCGGTGCAGGGCTCTCCCCCCCAGCCCAGCGCTGACGGCTGCAGGGCTGGGCCCCCGTCCCACGCTGCATTGGCGGGCTCTCCCCGCCACCGCCGGGATGGCGCAACCCCTGGCCAGCAGGGACTGACATTGCCATGGCAACCCGTTTCAAACACACACTGAAGACACAGTTTAAAACAGCCCCGTTTCTCCCTCCCCTCCCCAAAACCTCCAAAAACTTCAAAAAGTCCTCAAAAGCTCTCTCCCTGTCCCCCAGAGGGGAGGGGAAAGACAGAGGGGAAGGGAAAAACAGTTTTAGCTGAGGGAACTTTCGTTTTCAACCCACTACAAAATTCTGGATCTAATCTTAGATGTTGAGGGGCCCTGTTTCTTCTAACAATCTCTTTAAAAAATATTGATATAAATATTTTTAACAGAGGAATGCAGTATTTTAATTTCAGAGCTTTATTCTAAAATGGAAAGGACCATGAGCCAGTACTGGTAAGTAGATCTGAATTAAGTAATTTTAATTTTCTGTTCTTGCAGCTTTTATCCTCCAGTTGATGAGCCTTCCATTGGCACTGAGAAACTGGATTTATCTGAGCATCATGAAAGGAAAAAAATATTCAGTGGAAAAACTTTTGTATTTCTGTCTGCTAAGCAGGTAATCAGGTTTTACTTTGCAAAGTATTGCAGGGGTAGCTGAGCACAGATTTCTTCTCTCTGAACTGTGCACTCTGTGGTTCATGATGTGACTGTTGGGGATGATCCTGTGCAGGGCTAAGAGTTGGACTTTATAAACCTTCTGAGTCCCTTCCAACTCAGCATATTTTGGGAATTCACACTCATTCTGGGTTCATTAGGAAAGAAGGATTTCTGTGGATTTGTCCTACAACAGAGAAGCCTAAGCAAGATGAAATAGAGGGGAGAAGCAGAATGTGTGCGGTAGTGGATCAGTGAGAAGCACTATGTTTATAGTTCAGTGTTCTGATACTTCTAAACTGACTGTATTTTAAGAGGATTTTTTTTTAATTACATTTTCCTTTTAGCACAAGAAACTGGGTCCAGCAGTTATTCTTGGAGGAGGGGAAGTAAAGTTGATGACAGAAGGAAGAAAAGAAATGCCATTACTAATTTCTCCTGAAGTTTGTGTTGTTGATGTGGGTTTGACAAACTCTCAGATCCCAGGATCTGACTCTGTGAGAAACTGGACTGATTCCATTCTGACCATCTTGCAAAGGTGCAGCATTGTTTTCTTGTACAGTGGTAGGGTAGTTTCAGAGTTTCTGCAGAGAAAGAAGAGACTTGGTAGTTCTCCAAGGATTTGATGAGGAGTGTGTTTACTTTCTTTCATTTTGTTTTTTTTTGAAAATGCAGTTCTACAAAAATTCATTGTCAGGAAGTTTCTTTGAAATTGTAGCAAACAAGTAGTTTTTCTTCTACTATTTAAATGAAGTTAAATGTAATATATTCTGTTACAATAAATGAAATACTTCATCAAAAAGAGATGAGGTGGCACCTTGAGGTGATGAGGTTCATTGTTGTGTAATTATTTGCATACAGTGTTTCTGAAGAGCAATGTTTGTTTAATGAAAATAAGTTTTTGTTTTGGTGGTAGGTTTGCTTTGAGAGGGCAGACTGCATATTTTATAGACGTTAGGATTTTCATTATGCCATTTTATTAAAACAATGAAAGGATAGCAAAACCTCATTCCTTCATACATAAACCTATTACCCCTAAATTTTACTACTAGGTAGAGAAGACTACTCAAGCTCTTGTCACAGCTGTAGTACAGAAGAAGGAGGGGGGGTGCCTGACTTGTAAGTGCACAGATCTTTCAAGTCACCTTTCCATTCACACATTTTTGAATCAGAGGGAGAGCACAATTGATTAAATGCCTAAAAATCAGGCACGGAGAGATTGGCTGGATTACTGGAACTAGACAGTGGCTATAGGAAACATGGGAGTTCATACATATAGGACTAACTGTTTTGTCAAAAATTGCCGTGTAGATTGATGTTTTTGGAAAGGAGAAATGTAATATTTTGTACTTTGCCATGCCTCTCCCCATTTGTCAGTTCATCTTGAATCTGTATTGAGAAACATTTATTTTTCTCTTTTTTTTTTTTCATTTGTACATTAACAGCAAGAATCTTAGGGCTATTTCAGAGGCAGAAATTGGATTGGCAGTTATCTTCATGTCTACAGAAAAATACTGCAACCCTCAAAAGCAGCCTGGTAATGAAGGTAATTGGAAGAAGGGTGGTAATAAGTTAACAGCCTTAAAGAGGCAGTATTTCTTTTTGTGGAGGGGCATCGTGAACTGCTAATGTTCAAGTTCTTTTGTTTTGCAAGACCACTAAAATAGAATGACACTGTATGAAAAACATATGCAATTCTAAAGAGGTAATTGGTTTTTAGAGGTCTTAAAATAAATTGCAATGAAAACTACATGACTTAGACTTAAAAAAAAGTAGATCTAAAAACAGAGTAAAAAGCAGATACAGTGATATTGAAAGGAAAGGTACTCCAAAAATTATTTTGAAGTCCATATTTTTTGTGGCCACTGAATTGATATGTATGTGGTAGCTTGAATTCCATGCTATGATACCTTTTCATAAAAGATGAGGATAATATGGGGGTAAAAGATGAATGTTTGAAATTGAGAGTAGCATTGGAATTAATTTGTTACGGCTTGCTTTTTTTTTTGTCTTTGCACAAAAAGGAATTTGCTTTAGGAAAATTTGATCACTTGCCACCCAGTTCAAAAGTAAAAATAGTCTTGCCATAAGAAGTAAAAGCAATGAGACATGATTGCCACATTTGCTGAAGTAGTAGTGAGGGGGTGGACATTCCAAGTCTTGACTTGAAGCTTGTATTTACTAATGCAATGGTAATAAAATTCTGAGTGACAGAAAAGCAGCTGTGTTTGTCTTGTTCTCCTTTGATGTCCCTTCAAAATTATTACTCTGTATTTTGTTTCCGCAAAATTTTCAGTTATGTTTTACAGGTTCTATTTTGTTCTACAAAGTGTTGTATGAGGTAGCAAATCCTACAATTATTAAAAAAAAAATCAATGAAAAAGCCATGTCTTTACATGTGGGAACATTACTTACTTGAAAATGTGTTTAGAAGAGAGAAAAGACATACATGCAGTGCTGGCAGAGCCATTAAAAATACTTTGGTCAACCACTATTCTTCTATGAATAATTTGTATATGATCTATTGTCTCTCCAGTTGATTTAGAAAATAGTACACAATTAATTTTCAGAATAAATTTTAAGATTCTTACCATGCAGTCACTGAATAAATCAGAAATACTGATTCTTGTTTCCAGTCTGAATGATTCATAAAAGTTGAATTGTCTGGTTAAATTGTGTAAGCAGACTTGTATACCAGGCTTTTAAAGGAGGAAATATAAGGAATTTCATGCTTTGACAGTCCTACAGAAAATAATATATCACATGATTTATTATGTGCGTTATGTCTGTATTAATATATGATTTCCCATTATACTTCATTTATATTTAAGCAAAGGTCCATTACTTAATTTAGTGTAATATTTAGCTAAAACTGAATTCCAGAATGTGTTTCTTTAAAACTGTTTCTTTCAAGTTTTTAAATTAATAAAACTTCTTAATTTTTATATTAAAATTGCTTTAAGATCACTAAAATAATCTCACTTGGTCAGTTAGTAATGTGTGATAACAGGTGCAAAGAAACCCATATTTGATATTAACCTTCTAATTTTTCTCTTTTGTTGATCTTGCAGCTGCAACTGAAAGTGCTCCTGCATCAGCTTTTGTAGGCAGAGCCATTTCTCAGAGTTTGGCTGTGGATGAAACTGTAATGCCACCTGCTGCAGATAGCAGCACGTTATACATAGCTGATACAGAAGAGCAGACATGGTAAAGTATTCAGGGAAATAGTTTCTAAGCTAGTATTTACAAATAAAGCAGTCTTTTGTGGTAGAGGAACTGTATAATTGCCAAGGGCAAAAACATATCATGTTAGAAATGGCATTTACTACATTGTTGCCACTTGTCTGCAGTGAGATAATATCCGCTTTTGAGTGCGAGGTAAAAACCATCACTTACCACTCTTGCAGATGCAAATGTATATACTGTGTATATGATTTGACTGTCTTAATTATTACAAATTTTCAAGCCATTTCACAGTAATAAAAATACATTGATCGTAGCAGATTTTGCAGTTTGTTTTTAGCACATTGTTTATAAGTATAAAATACAGGTACAGATTTTTTAAAAAAGTTGTTTTCTCAGTTTGTCTCTGGTAACTTCCTATGTGTGATTTAGTTTGTTTTTTTTCTCTCTAATCTAGCATGGAGATAAAGAATACTCCCCAGATGGACAGACGAGGGAGAATGGCTTTCCAGGATACAACCACTGTAAAGAAAAACTCTAGCACAAGTGGCAGTGTAAATGCAGCGACATCGATATCTAGAGGGAACAGAACATCTGGGTTGAGTCAAAAAAGTCAGCCTATCTCGCCATTTAAAATTTCAGAAGCTGGCAAACCTAGCGAATGTGCTTCACGTCTCCAGTCTAACTCAATTACAAATTACTTCCAGGTAGCTAGAAAAAGGTATGTCGAAATATTCTTGACATTACTTCCCTTATTGTTATGTAGGTGATGTTTCTGGAAAAGAATTTTACCTCAAGCAATGTACTTTTAATTTGAAACACACTCAAAAAGTCAATTTTTAGATCAGATTCCTAGAATGGCAAGCTTTTCTTCTTAAAGGATACTTTAAGTTTCACAGTGCAATCCTGAAGAGCCCAGGAAGCTGTTACGTTGTAGATAGAGTTGGTCATACTAAAAAATGCTTTTGTGCTTGCTTTCTGGGAAAGGGAAAGAGCTGAAGAAGAAGAAACATCTGTATCCAAACTAGCGAAACTGGAGGAAAGGTCATCGCCTCTTTCGAAGTGCAGTGAACGCACAACTTTATCTGGCAGGAACAGTGAAGCAAAACAGCATCAAAAGAAAAATAACATCCTGGAACCAAGCCCAAATTTTGCATTAGAAGACACAGGTATAAAGCTTATGAGGGAAAGTGTCAAACTAACGAGTGATCAAATAGACACTAAAAGCACTTCTAGTGAAAATCATGCACCACAGAAGAGAAAAGAGTTAGATGCTTTGTCTGAAGATACAGAAGCACTAGAAATTGTGTTTGGAAGGAGAGACCTAGACTGGGAAGATAAAACTGCAGATCATGACCAGCAAGCTCAAGGAAATGCACAAAAAAGAAGATGTTTGGAAGCCAAAGGAAGCAGGATTCCAGAAGTAAATGTGAATCAGATAGAGGAGACTAAAATATCGGTAAGTTTTGTATTCGCCTCATGTGCCTAATCTTGAAATTTGCAACTCTGTTAGAAGGACATAGTTAGCTCCTTCAAGGATGAGGCTGCCTGCTTACAGAAAGTGGCTTTGTCGAGTTTGCTTAAATCTCATACGTCAGTTTTTAGTTCAGAGTGATTCATCTGTTACATGTGAACATTGCAGTTTTACATCTACCTAAAGGTTTTTTCATTCTTCAGGGCATTTTTTATTTGTGAATTGAAAGCTGCTTATGTTCCTCTTTTAATTGAAGTACTGTAGGTAAAACAGAATATATCTCTTGTCCAAGAAAAAAACTTTTCATATTGTTTATTGCTATGTTAATCATAATGTTCATATTTGCACTAAAATAGTACTCAATTATCTTAATGTAATTAATTTTCTGAAGAAACTTTTAGTTGACTTCTTCTGTTACCACAGTAATGCCCAACACCTTTCAAGTCAGAATCCTTAGATATCATGTGAGATTATAATAAAGTTCCTGTATGAAAAATTTTAAAACAAAGCAAAAATGAAATCCAACAAAAAGAAAAACAAAACCAAAACACAGTTTCTGTTTTCTTGATTATTTCTCTAAGACATAGGAAGAAAACAATAGATTTTCATTTAACAGTGGTCACTTCACTAAAAAAAACCCTGAAAGCAGATTTGTAGAGGAAAACGGTGTTGGGAGCACTAGACTATTAACACTGAAGAGGGGAATAAGACAGAAAGAAAAGCAACAGGTTTCATTTTTGTTTCTATAAAATAATGTATATACTAACGTGTCCAATTCTTATACAGTGTAGGCAGTGTTTAAGTGTGAATGTATGATTGAGTGGAATTCGTAAGATACCTTGGCTCACATGAGAACTAGTTACTGTCTGTGCATCCTTAGCTCAGACTAGCTTAAAACTCTGTTGATACTTAACTGGCTTCTGGCAAAGTGTGAATTTTGAACTTCATTTTAAGGCTGTTTTTGTGTGTGTTACTAACAGACAGCCTTTAAGAGATGGAGTCCAATAAATGTAGAGAATTTTGTNCATGATAAAGCTTGACAGGCATTTATATTGTTACCTATTTTCTGTAAGTGTAGATGCACCTTGTATACTGGCAAAACAGAGGATGTGAATAATTGAGTCAAAACCTACAGGGTGCATAAAGCTGCTCTAGTTTTCTTCAACCACTGAAAATAATTTACGTAAGTCAAATCTGGTTTCTAACTATAGGAGGTAATTAACCTGCAGACTACTTTGTTATCCTGGTAAAAAAATGTCCTTTTTGCACACATGTACACTTAAAATATCAAATTGAAAATACTACTATTCAAAAGCCTTTGCAGTTTTCCAGAACCTGTCAGGATTTTGAAGATTGTACAGATGGACAAAACTTGCCACTGGTATAAGNAAGCAAAAATGAAATCCAACAAAAAGAAAAACAAAACCAAAACACAGTTTCTGTTTTCTTGATTATTTCTCTAAGACATAGGAAGAAAACAATAGATTTTCATTTAACAGTGGTCACTTCACTAAAAAAAACCCTGAAAGCAGATTTGTAGAGGAAAACGGTGTTGGGAGCACTAGACTATTAACACTGAAGAGGGGAATAAGACAGAAAGAAAAGCAACAGGTTTCATTTTTGTTTCTATAAAATAATGTATATACTAACGTGTCCAATTCTTATACAGTGTAGGCAGTGTTTAAGTGTGAATGTATGATTGAGTGGAATTCGTAAGATACCTTGGCTCACATGAGAACTAGTTACTGTCTGTGCATCCTTAGCTCAGACTAGCTTAAAACTCTGTTGATACTTAACTGGCTTCTGGCAAAGTGTGAATTTTGAACTTCATTTTAAGGCTGTTTTTGTGTGTGTTACTAACAGACAGCCTTTAAGAGATGGAGTCCAATAAATGTAGAGAATTTTGTTTCTTCATCTTTATACTATCAAAGAGTAGGTACTTTTTATTGGCTCTGACCATACTGAGAGACTAAAATTGGCAGTTGGAATAGTCTTGAATTCTGTTGTGGCCTGGAAAGTTTTTCATGTCTAACTTCTTGTCAGGATTGTGAAAGAAAAAGAAATCTTATGTACAACTAAGNGAAAGGCAAAAAAAAGAAAAAAAAGTGAGAAAATAACAGTGATTTTTTTAATACAGAAAAAGCCCAACAATTGTCACATGTACATAAAATCATAAAATTTTTAAAGTACAGGGCAGTTTTTCTCTTCTGTCTAAATATTTGTATTTTTTTGAAAATGCTTATTGCAGTGTAAGGAACAGAAAACAATTCAATGTAATAAAATTTCCACTTGGTTTCAGTTTTATATTTAAAACAATTTTTAATCAAATAGGAAGAAGAAGAACTTGGATCAGTTCCAACTTCAGAAACGAAAAGCAAGATCAAGAAAGAGTTGCCAGACTTGGTAAGAAAGCAGTTAATTTTAAGTTTGAACAGTGAACTTTGGAGAAGCATTATAAAAACACATCAAAATTTTGCTTTTAAAAATGTAGTATTTGGAGATCATGTTTCAGAGTAAAGGAGATTCAGAAAATTGTACTTCTCAACAGAATCATATGTAAATTTGAATACTACAGTCCAGCTTATTGACTGTGAGAAATAGAGCACCTGTAGTTTATCCATGTGCTTCTGTAACAGCATTTGGGTGGATGCTTGAGGTGACTGAAACTACAGAAATTTCATGTAATTGTATTAACCCTTCAGTGTGGTTAATGCTTGTACTGTCGTTTCAGTTGGGTTACTGCTTAAAGACCAGACTGCTCTAAGGAGTTCACAACTAGAATGGAAGAGCTGGACCATTGAGAAAATAGATGCGATATACACTGATTAACAGTAGATAACATGCTGACTTGTTATAGATGAGATGAAGGAAAGAAGGAGGGGAGAGTTGCTTTGAATGGCAGTGAGGCAGAAGAGAAGGAGATGAGGCTCGATGAAACTGAAATTGAAAAAGTCTGAAGTGAAAAAGTAGAGCATAGCCAGTCAACAAGGAACAGAATGATACATTTTCAGATACATACAGAAAACAGTCCAAGAAGGGGGAATGCTGTGCAGGGGTGCCAGAGTGCAGGGTCAGCCCAGGTTAAAGGTCTTTTAGTTTATATTTTGCTACATCTGGGCTAGAGCTGTCCATAAAGATAGTTTAATATTACTTGTGAACTTGTCCTGCACCCACACTTCCTTTTTAATCCACATACATATAACCACAGGCAGCAAAGTGTGCATTCCAACTTGTGGCATAGGAGCATTTCCATGTACAAGAAAAAATTGCTTCATTTTTCAGATTCAGTTTACAGCTCTAGAGTTGGTAGAAAATCTGTAGGCTAGAATTGAGCTGAAGATATTAACTTTGTCTTCCATGGAGTTAGCTAGAGTTTCCATTGCTTGATTAAATTAGTCCTGCTAAGAGACAAGGTGGAGAGGAGGAGAGAAGGAACTCTTAGATATTAGCGAAGTTGGGGAAAAAA
>VYZS01100673.1:1166-13039 GCA_013400695.1 Neodrepanis coruscans | reverse complement strand
CGCCCCCACCCCGCTCTCCGCCGCCGCCTCACCTGAAGTGACCGGCCAAGGAGCAGCGGCAGCACCACACGGGCATGGGGAGCGCCGGCGGGGTCCAGCGATGAGGCTGCGGGGGGACACCGCACCTCGGCTCCCGCTCCTCCACCTCCTCCAGCCGCCGCTGCCACAGTGCGGCCCGCGCGGCGCCGTCCCTCCTCCCCGCTCACATGCGGCAGCGGGTCACACGCGGGAGGAGGAGCCGCCGCCAGCACCGGGAGGGAGNTTAAGAAGGACAGATGGGAGAAAACTAAAATGAAACAGTGAACTGTTGTCAGAACAGTCTCTTAAAAAATAAAGTTGCTTTTGATGTTTTACTTTAAGAGCTATGAAACTGGTAAAATCGAGACCAAAACAGATTTGTTTAATCCAATCTGCAAAATTTTACTCTTCAGCACAGCTTTCCTAACAGATATTTTAAAAGTCCACTTTCTCCTAGCAAGTCTACAGAAGGGTAACAAAAAAAGCACAGATGGCTCTGCAAAAATGCAGATTTCTAATCTCAGTTTATACAAAGCCAAAGTATAACCATAAGCACTATTTTGATGCCACACACAGGAGAACTCATTCCTCATTATCCTTATCAAAGCAGGAGATACACACTGCCTAGCCAATTAACAACATTAAGGCCAGCCGAAGTCAGGAGGAGCTGCTAAGGTACAACAGCAGTGTTTGTGTCCCTTCCTGCTGTCTGAGCAGCACGCAGGACTTGGCCTCAAGTAACTTCTATTCGGAGAGAAGTGAGTCTGGTTAAAGCTGGCAGTGGTGCGAAGATGGACCCTTGTGAAGTGATCCCTTTAATGCCCAGACGCAACCCATCCTACCACTGTTAAAAGAAAAGCTTTCATAAAAAGGACTAGCAGGCACTCAGGTCGCTCCTGCGCAGCAGACTGCTTTCACCTCCAGACATTTTCCCAGATTTCTCAGCTCTTTCTCTAAGAAATATCTACTTGGGTTTCTCTTGTAACTCTTCGCCATCTAAATGTGTTTCTAGACTACAAAGACTTCTTTTATACTGTTTTCTGTTTAATTACTTAAGTAAGCAAGTACTTAAGTAAGGAGCCCCTTCCAGGACACTGAAGAAACACACTCCATCAGTTTAGCTAGAAAGGCAGAGGCAAATTAAAAATAGCTTGTTATTGGCAGTTACTTTGTCAAGTTTTCAAAATAAAGACAACAGATTTTTACTTAAAAATACCCCCTATCAACAGTTCTGAACATTTTTCTCTTTACAAACAGATTTAATTATTAACAATAAATAGAAGTACTTACTTATTTCCTGAGAATTTGTGCATCTTAAAGCTATGCTAGTGTTTCAAGAATTATTTTCTACACATGTCCAAAACCATAAGACACTGATTCAATTCCCATGGCCTCCAAGAAGCCGTAAAGGCTATTTACTGCCTCAACTCCCACAGTGCTGAAGGCTCCGTTCCCAAAGCCTTCCCTCAGCAGGGATAGTCTGAGGTAAACTAGAGACTGGACAGTACCAACAGTACTAGCACATTCTGTAACACATCTCTTTGATGGCTATGTCTCTGATAAAAAGAGTGAGGTTGCATTTATTTTGGGAAGTACTTCATATCTGTATTCCCTGCGGTACAACAAAACCAGTTTGCAAAACTTTTTGCAGAAAAAACGTACATGCTTACTGTTTGATTCCAACTGCACAGGAGCTCTTGCAGACGCCTAACATACAAACAGCGTGAGTTAGATGAGGACAAGAAGGCAGAGAGGGAATATCTAATTATCATTCTGATTTTTTCACCTCTGCTAGAGAGGCACAGGTAGAATATTTTATTCTCCAGCCTTTGTTCAAATTTAACTAAGGCAATATCACCTCATGCTTTGCAAAAGACAGGGAGCATGCATGTTTTAGCGTGGTTGTATTATACCTGCTGTGCTAGAAGGAACATAAAACCTAAAGAAACACTTCAAAACCTCTTTTATGGGATATATGCACAGTGCTGTAGGCTACAAAATAATCTTTTCACAATAAAAATGTTGCTTCTATGTAGCTTAGCACATCACAAACTACCAAACTGGTAATTTTGTGCAGAAACATCTGCACACAGACATTCAGTTTCTCAGTTATGTGGCATACAAAGGACTGTTGTCGGGAGCATGTTTTTCCTTCACAAGAACATCCTATTGGAACCCAGCAAGATCTTAATGGCCACTATCTTCCAAACTCCTGAGTAACACTGAAAGCCTCTAAGTACCGTAAATTTTAATTGTGATAAAACTCATGGTAGACAGTTTTGGAGTGGTGGGGATTGGGCAGAATAATCTGTAGCTCTAGTCCTGCAGAGGATGCAAGCGGGCACAAGATGAGTCACTTCCAATGCCAGTAATTACACTGGTCACACCAAATAACCACGGGAATTACATTCTGTCAATCGCCTAGATTCCGAACATGTCCAAATATGGATCCTTTTTTTTTAAAGTGAAAAAACCTTGAAGAGTAAAAACACAGCATACACATACAGTTTTTTCCCATTCTAAAAATAATTATTATTTGATAATAACTACTAATTTGTTGCAAGTTATTTTAATAAGTGGTGCCTTTTTCAGGTAGTGATTTTGAAAGATCCAAGTACTTTTAGTAAACCCCCCCCACCAAAACCAAAAATAAACCCCTAACTGTGGTGGGCGGTTAACAGAAAACTCGTTATATAAAAGGAATTTGAATTTGGTCTCAAGCTGACACTTCGGGAAGCGAATTTCAGGCAGTCAGGTCGCTGGGTTTTTCCTCGGTGCCCCCCAGGGCCGGCAGCCCCGAACCTGAGCCCCGGCAGGGCCGGGCCGCCCCCCGCCCGGNCACCGGGAGGGAGGGAGGGAGGAAGGACGAGCCGGGTGATGAGTGAAGAAGAGAGAAGAGAAGGCGAGAGAAGACCCGGCCCCGTCGCGCCCGCTCCCCGCAGGAGGATGCGGGATGCGCCGCCTCCACCCGGGGAAGGCGGGGAGGGAGGGGAGCCCCGGCCTGGCCCGGTGGATGAGTGGGAAGGCGGTGCAGCGGCGTGAGACACCTCCTTGGGCCGGAGAGTGAGCTGCGGCTCCTGCTTAGCCTACGACGAGCTGCGGTGGCCGCGGCGGGACGCTCCCGGCTCGGGGAGTCCTGATGTGCCCTGTCAGGTTTATCGTGTGAGATGCACATGAGGAAATTAACAGAAATCAAACTATTAAGTTTTTTTGAGACCACCTATTCGAGAACAATGCTTCATATATTATCAGTTAGTAGGAGGTTTGCTTATTTGGGATAAAGCGTTCCTTACCTAGTCTTTGCCTAGTCAGTGGCTGCGGTTGGCAGGACTCAGGATGTCATCCAGCGGCCCCACTTGCCCAGGAGCACGGGGTTTGAGTGGAACTCCGAGGGTGCAGACTTCATGGCCTCCCTGAGCAACCTGCTCAGGTGTCTGGCCGTCCTCACAATGAAATCGTGTTTCCTTATGTTCACGTGGAATTTCGTCTGTTCCAATTTGTGCCCCTTGATTCTCATCCTGTCCTAGAGAACCCCTAGAGTCCCCTCCCATCTTCTGATGAAATCTTCATACCCTCCCATCAGATCTTTATGCACTAGGATTAAGATCCCTCTAACCTTTCTCTTCCATAGAAGATCTTAAAAGGCTGTAGAGTTACTGTGTCTGAAAGTGGCTGTTTGTAGCTGACAGTCCAGTTCACCTCAAGGTTGTTCATTTAACAGACTGTCATGTCTGTAGTCAGCAAATAATTACTGCTTAATATCTCTGGTCTGGTTCCAGTAGAATGGATGACTGTATCTGATATGTCCTCTATAAAAGCTTAAGGCAAAGAACACAGGAGCTGAGTTGTACCAGGAAAAAGAGCGCCGGCGGTACTGAGGAAATAGAGAATATTGATACAAAATTCCCATTTTAAATGGATGAAACACATTCAGTTAAACACATTGTTCTAGTATACCTAGCACTGGATCTAGTATGTTTTTGGACCAGAATTTACAACCTGAAGCTGCATTTAGCTTGCTTTGTTCCCCAAAGTACTGCCTTCAGTTCAGAAAACAATAGGAAAAATTTGTATGGTGACTAGAAAACTCATGCTATTTGAATATTCATACTGTTTTATTAAAATTGTGTTCTTCTTTATAATGAATTATGGAGAACTACAAGAGGAAAGGAAATCTACTTTTTTTTCATATAATATCTTGGTCGTAGTCAGAACACCCTTCTCCCAGATAAAAACCTCCAGGTCTGTTGACCTCACACTTCAATGAAACTAGCTATAATCAAGCAAAAGTTTTCCAGGTTCCTCTAACTATTTGGTGGCAGAATTAGATGACATTGACTTAAAAATCAATGTATTAAGGACATATTTGGCTTTAAGTACCCCCCTTTATTTCCTATCATAAACAATTATCAAGAAGATAACACAACCTCAGTTATTACTGGTAGTATTACTAGTTTTTGTCCTTATCTTTATGGACATAAACTTGAGAAGAAAAGCTAATACATCTGTGTCCACAACTATGATCAGGACATGTCTTTGCCAGCATAATTTTATATTCAAAACTGAAAAAGTTATGCTGGACCTTAAGTTTGTGGTATGAAAAGTTAGTTTGCAAAAACTACTAATGGGACTTCTTTGGAAATTATATTCTGTGTAGATGTCCTGATTTATAATTAATTATATGTTTCTCCCAGAAGCAAAATTTTCTGTTCCTTTTAAATTCTGTATGTTAACCTGGGTTCTTCAAATGTCTTAGTTTTTTGTTTGAGATTTATTTCAAATCCAGGTCTTACAATAAAATATACTTTTTTAGATGTACCTTTGTATTAGTTATTTGATATTAAGGAAGGAACAAATGGTAAAGACTAAAAGACACCAAGCCATAAATATCACTTCTTCCCATATGCAAACACTAATCACATTCTAAAAGGATTTATATTTCCTGTTGGGGTCATTTCTGTTAACAGATACAGGCAGTTATTGGCTGCTAGGTATATCCCAAATCTTTACATTTTAAATCATTCTAGCCCATTAGCTAATTTAAGTCTCATTTCTTTTGCTAACACTCATTATACTAATTCAGGCAATAAAATTGTGCATTTCTTCAAGAATTTTTTTTTTTTATATCAAGCGAATTTTAAAATATTTTTCCCCGAATATCCAGCAAGTCATTATCTCAACCAATGATGTTGGAAAATACATTAAACAGATAGCTTTTTGTTGATGGCAAATGTATTTTTAACAATATTTGTATCTTGTCTTGATCAATTGTCTGATAACTAAATACGTTTAGTACCAGCTTGACTTTGAATAGTCCTTAAAAATCTTGCATAAGGTGGGAGCATCAGAGCAGGGACTGTTGTCTCAAGCCATGATACACAACATGGTAAAAAAGGGCTCCATCCTCTTCGACAGAAGCGTTGTGGTCAGCAAGTAACTGAAGAATGACTCCACCTGTGTGCTGAATGCAACCTGCCTGTTGTAATACAGCAGGGCAAACAAGGGAAAAGACTGCAACACTCTGATAAGATTTCCATGCATCCACACACTGTAACATAAGATTAAATTCAAACTAAATAGAAAATAGACATGCAAGCCTTCAAATGTCACTACAGGAATATGATCAACTCTCTCTGGATGAATAACGCACCAGCTCAGTGTTGGAGCTTACCCAGGATAGGTGTCTCATCAATAACAAACTTGTTCTCTGTAGCAATAAATGACCCTGAAAGATGTGTGAACTGCAAGGCCCAGCAAGTGACAGTGTAGTGAAACATTTTCTGAGATAAGCAAACAGAAATTTTGCCACAAGCCTGTGCTACTCTGCCTGAAGTACCAAGTGCTCAAGAAAGGCCTGGTGAGATTAGGACAGTTTGAGTTTTATTTGTTCTCCATACTGTTAAGCAAGATGGCAACTAGGAAATCTAGCTGCAAGACAACTCTCTGGCCAATTTAAAAAAAAAGAAAAAGAACAACATCGTAAAGGTCAAGGTCATTGTAAAGGCCAAGGAGTTCTGTTGCAGCTATAACAGATCCTGCCAGAACACTTGTCAAGAGGACAAAGAAAAGACAATTATGAAACAAGCTTAAAGGTGCAGTTCTGTCAGGTTCCTGGGATCTTTTCATCACCTGTGAATATAACTATTTTTAGTAGTTTTCTTCAGAGGTTACTTAGTGCTAATAAAATAATAGTTACTTGGTGAATATGGATGCAACAATTTCTGTGTCAAAGAATTATCTTAATAATCTAGAAATATTGACAGGATGGTCTTTAAGGGCCTTTTTCATTTCAGAGAGCAATTTGCCTGAATATCCCAGAAGATGTCTATGTAGTATTCTGTGATAATAGGATAGGTGACAAATTCTGATGATGATTTAACACAGTGGGAAGCTAAACATGACATAACCACTCACTCACTCACTGCCCTGCAATGAGATGGGGAAGAAAACTGGAAAAAATGGTAAGACTCATGGTTTGAGATAAGTACAGTTTCATAGGACAGAAAAGGAAGGGAAAATAATAGTACTGGGCCCTCTGCAGCTTGTCAAGTCACCCACATTAAGGTTCTGTGCTGGTTATCAAAGAAAGCTGGATATTTGTTGTCTTTGTTGTGAATTGGAAGGTTTTTGCTGTTTTGACACAATGGGAAGTACACTTCAAGTATGTTTGAAAGATGATATTTCTGTGAGAGAGAATAATTAACTGGGTTCTAGTTACCATTAAGAGAGACTAGGAAGGGGCTAGGTGCCAGAAAAGAGGATGTAAAGGAGCAAGCAGCTTCCCATGCTTGAAAGACTTGTAAGAAGTGGTAGCACCAGAAATTACAGGCTCGGGGAACTGTTGAATTTGATGGTCCCAACAAAAGTATGAAGTTAGCATGTTGCAAGCCAGGAAACAAACTTTGTAGCATATTCCTTAGTAAGGAAAATTATTCAAAATTTTCATAGATTTGTTTGCAGGAGTACATATGTGTGTAGAAAAGACCTGGGTGAGGACATATTCTAAGGCATATACTAGACCTATTCTGTAAACTTAGCAATTTCATCCCTGAGACAACACTTTCAGTAACAGAACAAGTGACTCTTTTTGTACAGTTTGTATTTAACTTTGGATTTGTGAATTTGTGACTTTTTGCTGTGAGGTTAGTGTACAAAACTACCTACGTTAAGTAAGCGTCCAAGGAAGTAAAGATTGTGTTCTGACATGTCTCTTTGATGGTGCATATATTTAACTAGCTATAGCTTGTCAAGAAGTTATGTTTTCAATAGTTCTAACATAAAACTAGGTCTAAATTACTAAACCCAGCATTAATAGAAAATATTCAATAGATGGATTATTCTACTAATACAAGCACACTGTTTCTGGTAGGTGGTAAAACAGCTCTGAATATTTCCTAGATGGAGTTGTAACTTCATTTGCCTTTGGTAATAAGCAGAAGATAATGTTTGCAAGAAAAATGTCAGAGTTATACCAGTGCTTACCTACCCAAATGAACATCTGCCCTTCCAATTCTACATTATTTTTTTCTTACATTGAGGAAAAACAACAAAGATAAAAATTCTTCACAGAGACATGCATTACTGAAAACTGTTCTTATCTGATCTGAAATACAAAATGCTGCACTGCAGTAGCAGGTTCAAAAACAACAGAACTGGGTGAAAATCGTTGTGAATTCCTGTTATTTGAAACCTGGACTGGTAACTTGCTTTTAAACAATTTACTATCAAACAATTTCACAACGTGTTTAGAACTATGCCAGAATTGCAAACCATGCTACCATGCTTCCAGATCACTGAAGCATGAAGGCCTCTTTTGGTATCATCCCACTCTATTGTTCTTCAGATAGGTGTATGTATGTATTTGTATATGTATGTATAGGTAGTATGTATTTGCTCCTCATTTGATAAATACCTCTTCATCTTTTTATTTTTGCAAAGTAGGTTTTACTTTGTTCTAAGAGCAACAAGGTACCAAATGACTGTTCTGTAAAAACTAGATAGTCTATGAAACCCCAAATTATTTAGGAAACTTAACCTTCAGTATTAACTGACCTCATTGAATCAGCCAAAGCCCCACGCTAGGGTAGTGTCTTTATGCCGATCTGTGGTGGCAGTGGCATGGCTGGAGCTCAGTACCCAAACTGAACAAAATGAAAGCATACTTAGAGCCTTGTTTCCTCTTCATGCAACTAGTAGTTCTTATCTTTTTTATTTAAAATGCCTTATTCTGTAAGTAATCACACGTAAGATCACTGATAATATTGATGCTAGCAACATAGTAATTCTACTTTATATCACATATAACTATCCAGATGCACATTCATTTTTAGGGAATAAATTATGCAATTTCTAATTAGGAAAGGCTTCTTACTACCTCAGAGTTTTGCCTTTGTAAAGACTTTAACACATGCATTTTTACTTATAAAAAGCAGTTTTTTAGAAGAATAGAACTTTCCCCTCCCCAGTACTGTCAGATCTCTATCTGTGCTCACTATATTACCAAAGTACATCTCCTAGGCATAAATCAATATATAGGCTGGATCTAATCCTCTATCCCCCCAAAATCTGGAAATCTTGTCTCCATCATAGTTTTGATTGTGCAAAAACTTTGTCAAAAGTAACTCCTTAAATATAAGTTAATTTCATCTCCCTATATTTTGTAAGTCTGATTCATAATTTCTTCAATAGGTGATACTAGCTGTGTTGTGTTGCTTTACTTTCTTTTAGATGTAACACTCACACTATGATCATTTTTATATAAACATGAAAATGTACAGCTTGATCCTGACAGTGTCCAATGGAAGCTTCATGCTGCCTTCTCAGAGTCAGTTGGGCACACTGTGTAGACTGTTGTCATCAGAGATGTTGGTAAAATAGTAACATCATGCTAAAGATGTGAATTGCAATGGAATGCATGTGAATTTCCTGTTTCTCAGTTCTTCTGTTTGGAAACACAGATTGTTCCCAGCTACTGCTGAACCTGCCTGTTATCAAAGTCAGGTTGTGTCTCTTAGGGATAGTGCCAGATCCACAGGGAAGCTTTGTGTACTCTCACAGACGTTTGAAAAGGGTGAGGAGAAGATTGTGTACAAAGCAATCTAGTCAAGGCTGGCACAGGCTAGGCACAAGGAATTTGAAGGATAATATTAAGAATGATAACAGTAGTTTTCAATAAAAGGACAAAACCTCAGGCACTGAAAGAGCTGAAATTGTTCAGTTACAATAAATTGTGGCTTATTGCACTCCAACCTACTCGTCTTTTTTATGGTTTCTGCATTCTTCCCTTCTTTAATCTATTCAAAATCCAGCTGTCATAAGCATCCTATTGCTTTTGCTACTTCACACATTTCTTTAAATCACACTTTTGTTGGGTTGCCCAAGTGGGGAGTGAAGGAGAGTGCGGGAAAGAAACATCAAAACAAGGGTGTAAAGTAGTGAAAGATGGAGCATTCCAAAATAACTCTTAAAGGTATTTAATTAAAAAGGGAAATAAGAGCTTTCATTCACTGACCTAAGCAATGTAATTACTTGTTGGGTCTTAGAATAAAAGCTGGTCTTTCTTTCCTGTTTTTTCTGTTATCTACCACATCTATTTGTAGCGTTTTATTTCTTATCCCATTCTTAGCAGACTGATGTGTGTTTGGGTGGGCATTGCTGTCCCAGAGTCTTGTTTCCGACCAGGCCTTTCAACTTTTGCTGTAAACCAAATTCAGTGAGTGAGAATTAAAAAAAAAGGAAAAAACTAGAGGATAAAAATATTTTGGTGAAAAATACAGTTTTAGTGATTTGGCATTTCACTAAATCTTATAACCACTTATGTCCCAGGTAATCTCACTTTCAGTGTAGTTAAGACCATCGGTACCTTTTTCTTCTGCAAGATGATCAAAATGCTACTCTCTGTTTTTATCTGACACTCTCATTTCCTAAAGTTGACTGTTAATAATTAAAAGTGACAAATGTTGAATTTTTTTCCTCTATTGCCAGTGACTTGCATCTTTGTCACAGAATGGGAGAGGCAGTTGCTAAAAATCAAGAGAACTCACTTTTCTCATTACCCAATACCTACCATATGCTTATTTCAAACCTTCTGCCTTTCCTTCCATTAAGCATGAAAAGAAACAAAAGCCCTACAAAAAAATTTTATCTCTATAAATGTTAGATTTCTGTATTTTAAGATCCCGGTACCCACTAACAGCTTGGTTATAGCTGCACCTCTGTAGCAACAACACTTCAACCACACTTCGCAGTTCATATGAACGTCTCGTTATTTTAACCCACACTATTTTATTTGTCACATCTGTTAACTGATTCATGTCTTTAAAAGGCATAAGACTGCATGAAACTTAGAATATAAAGAGTGAAGTAAGATGTGACTAACCTGTAATGGGGTAAGTGGATGGAAAGCAGAGGCTGCAAGTAAAAGGAGAGGGAACCGAAAGGGCATTATTCATAGTGTGTATGTGCCTCTGTGTGTGATTTAACTACACATAGGTGACTTAAAAGAATGACAAAATCCAGTCCAAAAAGCTAACCAGCCAATTAACAAGAAATGCAGAAAGCTTTAGAAACAACAACAGGACTTTCTGTCTGTACCAGATATATTATCAAGCCTGCCTAACCATAACTTTCCTCACTCTTTTGTAACCCAGTCTTTTGTTTTGTGTCCTGTTTTGTTTTTCAGAACACAGGAATGGTGTGCAGCTTGCACTTGGTTTTACATGTGTTTNTTTTAATTATTTTTAATTATTTTTATTCAATTTTTTAAATTTTAATTTTTAAATGTTAATTTAAAGCTTTCACATTTCAAATCAGCAGTTAAAAACCAAGCAAATTACATGACCCAATATTGTTTGCTTTTTTTTTTACCAAAGGTCATTTAATATGAAAGGGGAGAAATAGCAAATGCATTTAAACTAGAGAACCCATAAGACACATGCAAAATCGTAGGATATATTGAGTTGGAAGGGACCCAGTAGGATCACTNTAGTGTGTATGTGCCTCTGTGTGTGATTTAACTACACATAGGTGACTTAAAAGAATGACAAAATCCAGTCCAAAAAGCTAACCAGCCAATTAACAAGAAATGCAGAAAGCTTTAGAAACAACAACAGGACTTTCTGTCTGTACCAGATATATTATCAAGCCTGCCTAACCATAACTTTCCTCACTCTTTTGTAACCCAGTCTTTTGTTTTGTGTCCTGTTTTGTTTTTCAGAACACAGGAATGGTGTGCAGCTTGCACTTGGTTTTACATGTGTTTGAGGATAGAATAGGATTTGACTTGGGTGGTGACTTGGCAAAATTTTTGTAAGTGTTTGCCAGTAATAACTACTCATAGAGTGTTTTTCTAAAGAAAATATGTAGTCCATTAGATTGACATTTTTAAGGACCAATTTGAGAAAACGTGTAGCTAAAGGCACATAAATAAATAAGTACTGACTATATGTTTTTGTATCTGAGAGTAAATGNGATATATTGAGTTGGAAGGGACCCAGTAGGATCACTGAGTCCAACTCCTAGACTATAACAGAATAGTAGGAAATATTCGCTAAACTTTATGTTTCTGAAACAGAAGACTGACCATGTCACAGATGACATATAGTAGCTGTGATGAATTCCAAAAGGAAAGCTTAGGAAAAGCTGCTCATTAGATTCCTTAAGGTCAGTATTATATAAGGACATTAATTTCTCCAAGAGTATTTCAGTCTGTCAAAATTAGCAGCTTCACCACAGAAAAATCTTGATTATTTTCCTGCAAGCTGTAGAGCAAAGTTAAACATTTGGCCACCTCCTACTCATGTTTTGAGGCTGAAACCTGTTATTTCAATGGTGTACTTTCTATGGGTTTAGGGATT
>VYZS01100668.1:40578-51807 GCA_013400695.1 Neodrepanis coruscans | reverse complement strand
CGAGCCGCTGGAAGGAGGCGGCGCGGCCGCAGCGTCCGCCCCGTCGCCCACCGCCAGCCGCAGCCCCTCGGGCGGGCCGCTGCTCACGCCCTCGCAGTCGCTGGACGGGGCGGGCGGGCGGCGCTCGGGCTACATCACTATCGGGTATCGGGGCTCCTACACCATCGGGAGGGAGGCGCAGGCCGACGCCAAGTTCCGGCGGGTGGCCCGCATCACTGTCTGCGGTAAGACGGCCCTGGCCAAGGAGGTCTTCGGGGAGACGCTGAATGAGAGCCGCGACCCCGACCGCCCTCCTGAGCGCTACACTGCCCGCTACTACCTCAAGTTCAACTTTCTAGAGCAAGCCTTCGATCGACTCTCCGAGGCCGGCTTCCGCATGGCCGCCTGCTCCTCCACTGGCACCTGCGCCTTCGCCCCCGAGCAGGGTGGTCCTGCTGATGACAAGATCTGGACCAGCTACACCGAGTATGTCTTCTGCCGGGACTGAGCATCCGCCCAGCCCGTGGCGTGGGAACAAGGCAGCGGCCCCTGCACATCCTCGCACCCAAGGTCCCCCTCCCATCGCGGAGGAAGGAGGATATGGAGGGAGGCTGTGCTTTCCTCACCCCGGTGTCTGCCTCCACGCAGAAGGCGGATCAGCCCCAGCGCAACCCCCACCCCTCTTGCAGAACCTCCTGACGGCCCCAGGGGCAGGAGGTCAATGTGTTGTGCCTCTGCTGCCACATCCCTGCTTGGCCACAACGTCCCTAATCAGCCACCATAATCCGATGCGCACCATCATCCCTCCCACATCTCCCAGTAGCTGTGTTGGTAGCGAGGAAGGAAAGAGGTATTGGGAGTAGATAAATCCTCATGTCACGAATGTGTGCATGTGCATCTGTCCCTGCCCCTCCTCACGAAGTGAGCAGAGGTATAATTCTGTTAGGGTGGGATGTTTTAAATACCATCCAATTAAGAGCTGAGAAACTTTAGTTGCTTTTGAGCAACTTCTTTTGAAGATGGCATGACTAGTGTCTGTCTTTTCTCATCCCAATACCCTTGTTGAACAGACCTAAAATGCTTCATTTTAATCCCCCCCCCATCCCTCTCCCCCATCAAAGTGATGCCTGCCTGTGAAGGACTGTCACATAGAAGTGATGCCTGACTGTGAGGGATTTGCAGTGGCTCATACTTTATCTGTAGAGATGAGTAATTTTGCAGGAGGCATGCATGTGGCTCTTCATGAATGGTTGCTTCCATCTCACTCTCTGCTCCCTGTATTTCTGAACTCCTCTCCAAGCTGTTAAACTGGCCCAGGGTCTGTACAGCAAGCATGTAAGACTGATGTGAAAGGACAAGTTTGCTGGATAACCAACCATTTGAACTATCAAGTGTCCTCAGAGATTGTTGATTCCCTTAAGAGGTAAAACAGCAACACTTGGAAAAATTGAAGTGCTTGTGAATCGTAACTTTCATGGGTGATCTGAAGTATTTATAATTCTCTTGAAATTGCTGTTTATAACATACACAGAAATCTCAATGCGTATTTCCTTGAACACCCTCAAAATGATAGGAGAGAGATGAATCCAGGCTTGCCAGAGGAAAGGTAGGGCCTGCTTCCTGGGAAGCTGAAATCATGTATTTTGACTGAATGCAGATGTACATTAGAAATGTAATCAGGAGCACCCTGCTTGTTACTTTTTGACATGTTAGTGCTGTAAAACGCTGAAGCCAACAAAACTGATAACAAAATCACTTTTTTTAAGAATCAGTTTCATAATTTTCATGGTAGTATTACCTAGGCACTGACACTGCTAGGAATTGTGTAGCTCTTCCTAGACAAACTTAGTGCCTCTTAGAAAGGATTGAGCCATGTCCTTAGAAAAACAAGAATGATGCCAACTTTCTTCAGGGGAAATTACCCCTTCTGAGCTGTATTTTGTTACTGCTGTCTAGCAGTCTTTCCCGGAGGAGGCAGTCATAGTCTGCTTTGGAACAGATGATCTGAGCAGCAGGTTTTATGGTAGGGAAGACTGAGCAGCTCTTTCTAATAAATTCTTGAAGTCTGGAGTGCAAAAGCACTTTTCTTTAAAAGCCTAAACTTGATTTAAGAATTTGTATTGTCTGTTCAGATTGTCAAGGAAAAATATCTTCAGTGTCTGTGAAAGGTTGAAGAACTTAGTGATAAGGCTTGAAGTTGTGTTTTTGAAACTCTCGAATAATAAATTGTTATAACTCCAAATTTAGAAATACTGCTAGCATTTGTATTCTAACCAAAGAATTTCACAGCAGGTTTGTTTTTTTTTCAAACCTTAATTCCTTTGAAAAGGAATAGCTACATCCTGGATGGAGCTATAGCTACATTTTTGTTGAGTTTCAGTGCTCAGTCTCCGTGTTCACCACTTGGTCTTTCATTACGTGCATGCAAAACTGCATAAAAATGAAAATAATTTTCATCACCATGGCATTATTTTTTTTTCTATTAGCAAGGCTGTTTATCAATGTGATTAAATTGAAGATGTGCATACAAAAGCACTGGGTACTGTCCAGATGTAGATAGTTGTATTATGGAGTATTTTAAAAGGAAAGAAATGTATACCTGCCAAATTAGATGAGCAATAAGATACAGTGAGAGGCCAGTACACCTGAAGATTGAGTGAAGCCTGTTTGTCCTTTGCCTTACTCTGAGATGATTTCTTTATGCTTAACTTATTTATACCACAAGTGAAAGGACATTGATCACAGCTACTAGGTCTTTATAGTACCATTCTCAAGAATAACAGCTGTCTTTTTCTAGTTTCTGTTAAGTAACTCTGAAGTATGTTTTTTAAGATTTTGTATAAAATCAGTTTTCAGTAAAGTGTTCAGATTTGCTCTACATAGCTTTCTTTTTTTTAAGAATCTGGTATCTTACTAAATCCATCATAGGAGCTATGAATAGGGGCGGTTTTAAATTGACCTTGTGATTTAGTGTACATATATATACAGTATATAAACATTTTACACAAATCATTTAGTTTTTTAATCATTTTAGTGCTACAGGATTTCATAATATATCTAGTTGAGCATTTACACATTACATTATATACATAATATAGTAATGTTTTACTGATTTCTTATACCTGTTTCTATGGAAAAACTGAATATAAGTATCATCAGCTTGAAATAGGTGACATATTTGCTTGAATGTGAATTGTAACTAAACTTTCAGGTGTCTGAATGCATCTCTAAAACAAAGATTGCCTGTGTTTTGATTAATGATTGCCTATCCATTTCTTGGCAGATGACCCAAAAAATTCTCATATTTTAAGTAAAAATGGATGTAATATAAACAGATGATTTTTTTTAATCTTTGTGCAAAAAAAAGGTGTAATTAATGTTAAGAAATGGGGCCCTTTTTTTACTGATAACTCATTATCAGTACCACCAGTAGGCTTAAAATGATGGTGCCATAAATTTAATAGTCATTTGGTGGTTTGACACAGTAGATGATATTTCTCTGAAACATTACTTGGTTTATGTTTCCATAAACATAAAAATTTTTTAAGTAAATTTTTTAAAAGGAAAAATGCCTAAGGCAAAGTCACTGAGTTTTGCTGATCTCTTCTACTGAGAGCAAAAAGAACAGCTAAACACAATGATTCTGCTAACTTATTCACATGGCAAAGGGTAAAAATCTGAAGATACAATACTGGAGTCCTGTATACATTCTGTAGCTCTTGTTCACAGTTCATGTACTTATGGATGAATGCAGTAGCATTTACAAGTGCTATTAAAAACCCCATAAAGGCAGTCTTTCTTTTAATGACAAGTTAAGGCAAAGGTCTTTTCAATGATGCATATCATGAAGGGCGACTTTTTGCCTATGTTTGATTTGGGTGTTTATATTTTTATATATGTAGATAATGAGCCACCTATTCATTCTTATTTTCTCATGTATAGCATTGGAAATAAAGATCCTCCTAGGAAAAAGTTGCATATCGAATTAAATTTTGTTCTTTAAATATTAACTTAGTTGTGTGGTTTATGCTGTCCTTTTTATTCTCTGTAAAGATACTAGCTTTGCTACTTCTTCCATGGTATCACATTCATAACTTCAGGAAAGACTCCAAACTGGTATGTAAAGCAGAAACACAGAGCAAAAGAAATTATGTGAATAGGGATTTCCAGTAACACCTGTGACAAGACAAATAGAAATGTATAATGCTCAGACTGCATGATTTCCTTGTAAGCATCACAGAAAATTTTTGTTGTACTGGTCAATCAGTCCTCAGGAAGATATAGTGATTGAACACCTTAATTTGAATGGCACAGAGTAATTGTTGAAGTAAAAGGTTATGTTTTTTATGAAGCCAGAGGATAATAACATGGGATATTTAATGCTCATTTAATGAAAGAAACATTAATAGCTAAGGTAATGCATGATTTGACATAAATGCATCTAGAAATTCTCAATAGCTACCCTATGATCTCTAGCAAACTGTTAGAAATCTGTGGTCAGCTTCATAGAAAATTAGTAGTAAATTGTTAGTAAAATCCACATTTGTGAAGTGCCTATATATTTAATAGTTCTTTCTTGGGTATCATGGCTATAATGCAAATGGACTGGAAGAAGGAAGTTTAGTTACCTGTTTTATTTGACAACTTGATAATATTTGAGATCTTTGTTATTATGCAATAATACAAGAAAGAAGGTTGTTTCTCAAGCAATGAAACTCTGAGTCTACCTTTCTGAAGGATTAGCTCTCATTTTCTTTGTACTACTGCTTCAATTACTCTGCTCACCCCCATCCGTTTTATTTCACTTCTGCTTAGTAAAAGATGGCACATTCCTTGACAGCCACCTACTGCTAGGCTGAAGGTTATGGCTGAATTTTGGCTTTCTCCCTCAGTGAATTACAGATTTTTTAATTCATTTCCTTTACACAGCCAGCAATATTCATAGAATTTGTAAGAACAAAACAGCTGTAAGGTTTTTCAGTTCTTTTGATTGTGTTTGAAATTACTCATCTACTCAGAGGTTGTTAAGGGGGACAGTTGTCCACACAAATGGGCAATGCAAGTGTGTGAGCTGTATTTCCTTAGGAAAAAAGTTTAACAGAACACTGTAATTAATGCCTGGCACTGTCTGCATTGTCCAAGTGTACTAAATCCTATAGACTGAGGACGCAAGTGGTCACACTCTTGTGACACTGGCCACTGAGTCAAACAAGTGGATGCACTAGAATGTCTTAAAAATACCTACGGACTCCAAATTTCTGCACCATTTCCAAGTGTATCTCGAGCAGCTTTTAGCATTTTTATACCAGCCTTTCTTGACTGCCTGTCTTAAACTTGTCTATTGGTCATTTTGCTGAAGATTTTTGTTACGAATATGGAGCTTTTGGGACTCCTGCACTTTTGCCTGTCAGTAATGGATCAAAATGAGCAGAAAAGTATTTTTTGAAGACTAGATTTGCCTCAGGTTTTTGTTTGTTTGTGCTTGTTTTTGTTGTTGAAATTTTCAGTATAATTTTTAATGAAATTAGTGCTAATGTGTTATTTATTTAGAAAGTACTAGCATTTAGTTTTATGAAACAATGCTAATTTTGTTTTTCATTAAAATGAGCTGCATGTGTTTTCCCCCTGCTGCTAAACAAAATCCCTATGTATGACTGCTGAAGTAGTAATACCACCATTGCAAGTAGTCTATTGGAAATAGCAGTGGAACTGCTGAGACAGTCAAAGCCATGGTTGGTCAAATTACCACATTTCCTCTCATTCCACTCTCCACTGTGTTAAAACTGGAATAAAGTTAATCTCTGACACATTTCTTGCTCTACAAGTTTTTTAGCATGCACTATGGAGCATTTGATACTCCATATAATTTGTAAAATTTGCATTTGATACTAGAACAATCAAAGTTGTTAGCAACAGTGAATCTGGGTTTTCAAGCAGGTCTCTTTCCATGTGAGGAAATAAAGGCTAAGAAAAATTCATAAACTGGGAGCAGCCTCATGCAGTTTGGGGACACTTACTGGTATCACAAGAAATCAAAGATATTTTTCTGTATCATCCAAGTAATACACTCACATATTACTCCTACCCTGGAAACCCAAACTGCCCTGAAAAGCTATAGTTCTTGATGACATTTGTGTGTTCTAGGTTTTATTTGGTGTAATCTGAATGAAAGAAATGCTTTTTTTGCTTCCTTCAAACAAGCTCAGTGTTTAGCTGCTGTGAAATGACAATGTTAGCAGTACACCTTGCTTAGGGGAGATGGGCAGATGTGCACTGATATTTTATCATCCTTTTTAACTCGGCATAATGCAAAGGGTGGGGAAGTTCACAAAGGAATATATAGGAATCATAGAATCATTAAGGTTAGAATGCCCAGTTCCGTATATCCTCTGACTTGGCTTTTGCAGCTTAGCAATTTTCTCAAACTAGAATTAAAGTAAGTGTTAATTCATTGAAATTCAGCCAAAGACTGCAATTAAGAAAACAGTTTCATTGATAAAGAGCTTGTGATCTATATTTTTCATCTGTAATTTTGATGTAGAGTCAGAACCTTGGTTATTTTTTTTAAGAAGCAGGCTGTTATTTAAAAAATAAAACAATAAAATAAAGCAAAAGCCCTTTCCTCCAGTCCTCTCCCACCTTCTTCAGGAGGGAACGCAGTGCCGGTATGATGGGAACAACGTTTCTTTTGGGGTTCAGAAATAACCGATATAACCCACAATGCTGCCACCTCAGTTTTGTCTGTTTTTCTGGTCGTGGCAGAACTTTAGGGTCACACCTATACTTTGTAACTGGTCCTTTAGCAAAGCATATATTCATAACTATATAGACTTCCATAGATTTGGATGTAGTTTGGTTTTGACTCAGATTTTTCCAAATAGCCTAGTGACAATCTCTCTCCACATATTGAAGCAATGCCTGTGATTATTAGAAGCTTTAAGTTAAAGCTTTTCCCCTTTAAGAGAGCAGAGATTGTTCCAGGAATGTGACTATATATATGTATGTATTTTTTTTTTTATTTAAGTATCCAAATTATGCATTTTTTCCCAAATTTGTAGTCTTATACAAACCTAATCTTTCCCGTCTTGTAAAATTCTTCTACATCTTTCTATAGCTGACAGATCAAGGCATGGGTATTTCAGAAAGCTACAAGCATCAGGAGGTCTTGCAGTGACTCATGAGTGCTCCATAGCAAGCCCTTCCTGCTGTGGTCCCTTGTGCAGCCAGAACCACTCTGAGCGGGCAGGTGGGTCCCAGGCTCCAGAATGACCCAGTGGCCCTGACCACTGCTGCCTCTTCTGCTTTTCTTCCTCCCAGGCCACGACCAAGGTAGCTCAGTAGTCCCTGAGCCAGCACAGTCCTGTTGCCAGCACCTTGTCTGAATAAAGGGGCAGCATTTGTATTCTGGCAACCTCCATGCAGCCCAACAGCCACAAATTGGCACCTCTTCTCCACCAGACTTCTGACCCACTTATTTCCAGTGTTTGCTTTCACAGTCTGTACTTTTTCTGCTGTCCCTAAGTATGGTTGGAATATGGGAAAGATTTATCTGTTTACAGGAGGCTGTCTAATGGCTTTTTTGCTGTAGCACTAAATGGGCAATAAAGACAACTCAGTTAAAAAGAATTTTACAGTTCTTTAAAACTTTTTGGTCTAAATGAAGCATGGAAAATGCTGCATAAACTATAATAACACTGGGTAAAGGCACCTTTTCTGTTACAGGTGAGAGTAATGGCTTTATTAGTTTTGCTAGAGCAATAGCATATATATCCACTTGGATGTGTTTGTATCATTTTGGAGGCTGAAGAGCACCCAGCTGCAGGTAACTGGACCTACCAGTCCAATTTGTTTAGAAAATGTCAGAGGAAGAGTATATGCAAATGCTGTAGTGTTTCTGTTTCTAGAAGTTTCAGCTTTGTGATTATCAGATTGGATGTTTTTCAACACATCACCTCCTATGGTTTGAGGACAGAAAGAAATGTCCAGATCATGTGGTCTGCTGTTCAATGTGGCATACACTGCAGGGCTTTAAATCAGTCTTTAAATCAGGCAGTGAAATCTAGACTGTCATCTAATGTCATGGATGATACTGCTTGTGAAAAAGAAGATGTCACAATGCCTGATTAATTGTTCTACTGTGAATGTCACCAGCTTTGGCTTCCACCCAGAAGGGTCTGTAATGTCTTCTTCACCAATACCATGAGGCTGTAGAGAGTTTTCAGTAGGAGGGTATGTACAGAGGCAGTTCAATCGATCTAGATCTAACGATGAACCGTCCTGTCTTTTCCTTCAGTTCCTTGCCACCTGACTGTAACCAGTTTTGTATCAGCACTGCTTTATGTGGTCATGGAGTGGACCAGTTCAGGGACCTGGTGCAGCTGAAAACCTTAAACAAGCAAAAAGGAAAAGGCAGCCCAGCTTTCAGCCAGATCAGCTCCCTGAACTGGCTCACAATATAATAAAGTTATTCGTGCCAGGAGAAATAGCCTGATAAATAAATAGAGTGAGCTCCCGTGATCTATCAGTAAGGCATGTTTTTCAGTCCTTTGGTCATCTCCTGTCTCCTCTAAATCCTCTTCAATTTTTCAACATCTTTAGAACTTCTGATTTCAGATACTGCTCATTCTAGCAAGGGAATGCACCAAAGTAAAGTAAATTTGTCCTATCCTCTGTTTTTTCCATTCATTTTTCCAGGGTTTCCATTAGCAAACCCAGAGATTTAACCATCACCAGAATTTATGTTCAGTAAACCATGACTGTGAGCACCTGTATTCTGTTCCCGGAGTGCTGTTGAAATGATCAGTCAAAATGCATGGCAGTGCATAAGATGTTTTCTTATGAAACATTACGCTACAGTTTAACTTCTAACAACTAAAGAGCAAAGCAAAAACAAGTACAAGTGGATCTATTTTCTACGCATCAGTGTTGATGGACATTACTGTGACACACAGATGTACAGTATCATCTCCACTCGTTATTACATTGAATAGGTAGTTTTCAAACAGATAAATGGATAGCTAAGGACTGATTGTCAGGGTGGCAGGACTAAAATTCCTAAATTACCCATTTTTTTTTAACCACAGTCTTCAAACAGTCTATGTTTTTTCCGGTCCTTTGGAGCTTCCACAAGGATCTGTGAATTTCTAAGGCTGCATTAGTAATTACACAGGCTTGTAAAGACACCAGATGTAAATTGGCCAGACTTGATTGAAAAAAATTCTTGTTGCTCATATTTTTTGTATTAGTCTCAGAAACCAAAATGGTCATTGTTCTTAACAGACCTGAAGAGCAAAATATTTATGTTTTTCCTGAACTGACAAACCTACAAATTCTATCTGGTAAAAAATCCATAAAATTTTTCACATAGTTCCAAATAAAATTAAATAATTTAATTTGTAATCATGCTGACTGATACTTTGTGTTCTTTTTCCTTACCTTATTAAATTTATACAATGCAATTAGTACAGTCCTTGAAATTTATAGCTTTTGATTTAAACAGATCATAATAGCCTTCTCTTACTTTTTAATAGCAGCTATCTGGATCTTGTCCCAGGATGTACTAGTTGACTGTAACTCCTGTTGATCTCAACAAAAGGTGCTGTCATTACAGGATGCTACAATTTAGGGAAACCCCCCCATTCTCTCTTTTACATTCAGGACTTTACATTTCCATTTATTTTCTGAACCTGTAATCTAGGATATAGAAATATAGCAGTTTTAAAAGTGCGTGTCTTGATACACAGCTAATGGGAATTTATTCCATCATGTTACTTTGTGTTTTCACAGTTTAATCTCATTCTATCTCCTGTGGTAAATATCCAAAGAATATCTAGAGAATATACCTGAGAAGTATTTTCTCAGATCTTTCCTAACACTGTTTTGACACATTTAAAAGTTGCTTATTCATTATATTCTATTATTTATATTATTCCTAAACTCCATTTACAGAGTCACCTAAGAATATTGCTGATATGCATTTTGAATTATTACACTTGCAGTACACAACTCATTCCTTTGTTCTTACCTGGACTTGCACTCACTGGAATTGGTATTTGCTTTTTTTTGAGGCCTTGCTTCCAGTATGTATGAATTGGTATGGAAATCAGAGGGAAAACATGGAACCTCAGCTGTGGTACAGGCATGTGGCTAGGTAAGAGTGTCATCGGTGACAACTTCTCAGTTCCTAGAGGCTGCACACTTCGCTTACCCACACCACCCCATGCTGTGTGGAAGGCTGATGCTATCTGGATAAATAACAAACTTAACATTAAAAGTAATAGGTTTTAGTAGCTTTTCTCTTAACTTGCATTCGTCAGTTTACTCCTCAAGAGAAGGCCCCATTGTTGTTTTAAACATGATTTTGGCTATAAATCCCTCACTCTAACCTGTACGGTTGTCCTCTCCCTTTTTCCCTTGATAGTCTTTTAAGTAGCTCAGTGTTCTGCCCACTTTTCTCATTTGTAGAATAAAATTACACAAAATAACAGGAAGAAATATTTCTTTAAATTAGTATCCTTAGAGAATGTGAAATTACTTTTAATCTTAATTTTGATAGCAGCAAGGGGGAATAAAAGAGTCACTGGCTGAAATAAGTAAGTCATTATAGGGAATAACAGAAGAGGTAGCTCTGAGTAACTTGGTTTCAGTCATGCAAGAAACTCTTCCCGCCATCAGAGCATCTCTCTTTTGGAATAGCAATTGCCTAATACTGAATGTTTTCCCCAAGATGAAGTATATATCCCACAGACATTTCACAAACACAGGACAATAACTTTAGAATTATAAAATCATAAGAATCTCGGTAAAGCACATGGAGCATCTTGGAGTACTGTGTCACAAACCCATTTTTAAGTATGTGACAAAGCATTATGCTTGTAAGTGTAATAAGGAGTTGTAAGTTCTAAGTGTCTATGCAAAAGTAATATGCTTTGTTGATTTCCCTTGGCTAAGGAAAATTCACTAGAAGAAATGCATTTTGAATAATTTTCTGGTTTTCATACTGTAGTGGTTTGGCTTAAACTGGAGGGGAAGACAAAGAAAAAAAACCCTCCTTTCCCGTGCCCAGTTTTGGTTAAGCTGGGAAGGGGAGTGGGACCTCTGGAGTGGTCAGGTTACCAAGGTTACCTCTGCCTGGGTTTCCCATCAGCCCCTCAGGCACTGCAAGGTTCTCTGGGAAGGAACTGGGATTATAAAAACCTGTGGGAAGCAGCACTCGCCCCCTTTTCCTGGACTCTGCAGCAGGAAGCAGGG
>VYZS01100668.1:26641-40509 GCA_013400695.1 Neodrepanis coruscans | reverse complement strand
CTCATATTTCCCCCCCCTTCCCCCCCCATATATATATTCAATAAATTGTTGCCTTCCCTATACATCTCTCGTCCATTGATAAACCTAATATTGTCTTAAACTGGGACACATATGTAGAAAAACCTACACAGTACTGTTGTGTTTTTTATATAAAAGAAAGAGCTTATGGGTTAGGATAAAAGGACAGACTAGTGAGGATGATGCTCTGGTGGGTGTTTGCTACAGGTCACCTGAGCAGGAGGAAGAAGTGAATGAGACCTTCTAGAGGCAGCTGGAAGCAGCCTCAAAGTCACAGGCACTGGTTCCTGTAGGGAGCTTCAATCACCCTAACATCTGCTGGAGAAGATACACAGGGAAGTGCAAACGGTCCAGGAGGTTCCTGAAAAGCATTGATGATAACTTCCTGTCACAGGTAGTGGAGGATCTCACAAGGATGATATGCTGCTTGACCTCACACTAGAAAACAGGGAAGACCTTCTAGGAGATGTGAAGGTTGGGAGCAGCCTTGGCTGTAGTGACCGTGAGACTGCAAAGCTCAGTATCAGGTGAGGAGGAAGCAGAGCAGCACTTCCGGAGACTTCAGGAGAGCTAATTTTGGCCTCTTCAGGGATCTTCTTGGAGGAATCCCATAAGAAAGGGCCCTGCAGGGAAGGGGTGTCCGAGACAGCTAGTCAATTTTTCAAGGATCGCTTCACCCAGGCTCAAGAGCAATGCACTCTAATGAGCAAGAAACTGGGCAAGGGGGAAAGAGACCTGTGTGGATGAACAAGTCATTACTTGAGGATAAGCAGGAAATACACAAGAGATGGAAGCAGGGTCAGGCCACTTAGAATGAATACAAAGATGTTGTCAGAGTAAATAGAAATGACACAAGGAAGGCCAAGTCCACCTGAAATTAAATCTAGCCAAGGATGTCAAGGAGAACAAGAAGGGCTTTTTCAAATGCATCAATAAGAAAAAGAAAGGATAGTGTGGTCCCATTACTAAATGGTGTGGGTAAGGACTTTGGTAACAGAGGAGGCAAAGAAGGCAGAGTTACTGAACACCTTCTTTGTATCGGTCTTCACTGACAAGACCAGGCCTCAGGAATCTCTGACCCAGGAGACCGGGGTAAAGAAATGTTAGAAAGAAGACTTTCCTTTGGTCAGGGAAGGTTGGGCTAGAGAACCTGTAAGCAAACTCGACATCCACAAGTCCATGGGCCCTTGTGGGATACATCCACAAGTACTGAGAGAGAGCTGGTGGACACCATAGAGAGGCTGCTCATGCTCATCTTTGAAAGGTTGTGGTGATCAGACAGATGCTTGAACACTAGAAGAAAGCAAATGCCACCTTCATCTTCAAAAGGCTCACTTTCAGTATGGGACAGGGGCAATGGGGATGAACTTTGGTAACAGAGAAGGAGTTTCCATAGAATGCTATCTTTGTCCTCTTTGCTTAACTCCAACTTAGGCTTGCATTCACCTCCATGTAGGAAATATGTGCAGACATTTATTCTGAACCCTAGGTTTAAAATCTACTGTACGTTCAGTGGAAGTTAGACCTGAGCTTAAGAAATGTGCTTTTGTGAAAAGTAGATTACAAAGACTTCCTTGAATAGTATATGCTGCTGAGGTATTAAGGCATGCAATGGTAGAATGAATAACAAAGAGGTATACTGGAGCTGCAAAACTGAGACCTTATCTGTAAGCCAGGCATGTTTTTATAGCAGGTGTTAGTTCTGGCTTATTTCTCTTGCAAATGTTGCTACCAGGACAGCAAGGGTAAGTCAATATTAACCAAACAGTATTCTATACCAGCCATTCCATGGTAAGTGCTCTACATGTGAAGCATATAAAAATGCGTTGGTGACACAGAAATACTTGGTGAGAGCCTAGTGTCTTTATTCAGCTAAAGTAGTGGAGGTTGCACTGGGCTTGTTGCTAAGTTAGAGCAATAGCAGCTACTGTGCTAGGCAAATGGCTTTCTAGAATTAGAAGCCATTACTCTCTGAAGTGACATATTTAGAAAATGTCTCTACATGAATAATTAGCTCACCCATAAAGCTGCAGCTACCTGATAGCAAAATATTTTTCCCACTTTGGAGCATCTTTTATTTATCTAAAACTTTCCAATGGTTATCACTGCATATTCATTCAATTTGAAAAATAAGTAGTAAATTAAGATGTTTCCATATATTAGAACAATCTGCATGTTCACATTTTTTTACAGCTCTTGCAAAGATGTAATTGAAACCCTGAAGATCTTTTGCTCTTTATACTACTGAAAGCCATGCTCAACAACTTTCTGCAAATTTCCAGTTTGGAGAACTGATGAGGAATTACTAAAGAGTTTGTGCAGAAGGAAAAAAAATAATCTTCCCTTAAAGACAGTATTTTGCTGCAGACTTCAGTTCTCTTTTTTCTGTTTCATTTGCCTTTTCTCAAAATGTCTACTTTAGGTATTGTTTGATATGGTAGAAAATCTTTGTGTAGTAGATGAAAGGCAACTGGACCTGTCCTTTGTCAGTCAAATACTGCACTAAATTCTCATTTCCACAATGCTTGCAGTTTTCCTTCACTTCTTGGAGAAAATTGCCAATATTTTTGGTATTGTTGCCCTACGGTTGCTGGGGACCACATATCAATCTGAATGTGCATGATTCAGCATTAGTTTTTGCAACTGAGCTAAAAATCTGCCAAATTGTATAATAACCCAGGAAGGGAGGTAGTAGAGATGACTTACTTCACATATACTCTCTGCAGATTGTTATAACCAGCTGCAAGGAAATGAGAAAAAGATAGGTAATTGATATTTCTAATTTAATCTTTGACATCTCAATGAGTAATTTTAATATTAAACTTGTTCTCACTATACTTTCTGCATGAAAGATAAAAAGAATCTATATTTTTAATAGAATTTATTCAGGATAGTATTTGGATAGATGGAGTACTTTTAATGTTTGTTTTTACATCAAAGATGCCAAGGTGAGGATTAAAAGCCCACCTGAGAATTCACATTTGCTTCAGTGCTGTTAGTAAGAGATGTAATTATCTGTATCTTTTGAAAATACTTAAAATGAAACACAACCTAATTCTCAGTTATGGAACAATGTAGTACAACAAAGACATTATAATCTATTTTTTTTCATTATAAGATGTGGGTGCATAACCAGGAAGAACACTAACACAATTATTTCTTTGTAAACATTTATAGTTTATAAACATTTACTGGACCAATGAAATTCAGAATTTATTCTCACTTTATCACAGCAGAACAATTCTGTTGTATAAGTAGACAAAGAGCTTGACTTTCTGGGCTATTTTCACTCTCACAGTTCTGTTTTCTCTCTTTTAATTGTCAGTAATGTCACTATCCTGCTGTTTTTGGGAAGGGGTGAGTGTGGAGGATTAGCTTGATTGCCTTCCCCTTCATTCTTAACAGCATTAGTGAAGCCAACATCTCCAGCAGCATCCCTTGGGCCTTACTGCTGCTGAATGTCATGCATTCTAAAGCCCTATATCCCAGAGCAATGTTTACCCACCCGTACTGCAGGCTTAGTGAAGTGAAGTATGATCCCAACAGAGGCTGAACACAGACTGGGGCAGAAGTAGGCAAAGCTGACAATGATCTAATTAGGAGCCATGAGACTAAGAGGGACTGTAGAGTTTACAAGACCACCCTTAGCCCTTGGTTAAGAACATCCAGGATTTTTGCTTGTGTATGCTTTATTGAAATTATAAAGCAGCCATTTACATATTTCAATTTTTCATCTGTCCACATCTTTTTCAGTTGTTTAGATTTTTACAGCTGAAACCCTAGACCTGAGGAGAAAATTCCAAATATGTTGTGACAGGGAAGGGCATACTGTTCTGTTTACCTTCTGAAATGTTAAGTTCATATTCATAACTCTTCAACTGTATGTATAATTTGGGGAAAAGCAAATGAAGAGAAATGTGCATGGAACAAGTGGCTTCTAGAAATAAGTATACCAGGCCAGTTAAAAGATTCCTCTAGCCCAGTATTGACTTTCTGGAAGTGACCAATAATGAAGTTTAGGGAAGAAAGGGAGAAGTAAAGGAAGAATGCAGAGGCACATAAATGTAAAGCAATAATGTAATGGTATTTTCTATTTTCCTTCTCATATTCTAAACCAGTAGCTCTGCCTTTGTATCTAATAATTCTTAGTGGATTTCTAGTCCATGACTTTATGTATTTACTTTTGAAACACCTGTGCACTTTAGCTATCTTCAACATCTAGCAGCAGTGAATGCTAAGGCTTAGCTTTATCATGCTGAAGGGCTTCATTCCTCTTTATGTTTTCAACCTGCCACATAATTTTATTTGAAAATAAATTGTCCTTGTATAGGAAAATAAACATTCCTTGTCCATCTTCTCCCTAACATGACTTTTTTTTTTAGCTCTCTGTTATATTGCCCCCATAAGTCATCACTTTCCCAGTGTAAAGAACCCTTGTCTAGTTGATCAGTCCTTGTTATTCCCTGCCTCTGATCAGTCTTCTGCTATTTTCATCTTCGTTACGGTTTCTTGTGTTCTCTTTGTAGCTTGTAGAGCTCACAAATGTAGCTACACTGATTCCTTCACAGGCACTCCTGCATTTTATGGTCTGGAAGTGGGAAGATTAACTGATCAGACCAAAAGTCTGTTTACTGTCCTGACTCAGAATATCCATGTAGCATCTAGGGAAGCATATAAAACTAGACAATTCTTCAGAAGGATTTACACTTTAAACCTTGGGTTCATGCACTGCAAGTTTGGGGTTTTTGAAATGGCACAGTATTTAGACTTGTCCAGAAGGCAGTTTTTAACACTTTTCTGCCCCAACTTTGACCCTTACTGTCCAATAATAAACTAAAAAGGTGTCTCAGTCTATTGATTAAAAGTTCTGTTGTGAATCTTAAGAACAGGAAGAGATTTCCCTGTTAAGAGAGACTGTGCAATACTATAAAAAAGTTCTGAATAGTAGACAAGCCCAGAATATTCATTCACAACTATTCAGTTCAAGGAAAAAAATTTTTATTCACCTTGAAATGTAATTTCCTGGGAAAAAAATCACTTTGAAACCTGAAGCTAGCTGTGCTCCAAATTTGTTCTGCAGTAACAAATAAATACAGAATACTGCAAACTGCAGTTAACATAACAGATCATGAACTGTTGACTTCATTAGATACTTTCTGAAGCCTGGTTTCAGGCATTATAATAGTCTGGGCAAACTGACAAGTACCACACCACAGACCTTCTAATAAGCTCAGAAACCTTCATTTTGGTCACCTAAGAAACTGATTGTATATACTTTTAATGACTGCATAAAGGAATTAATCACTTAAAATGCAATTAAAAACTGCTGCTTCAGCACGGATCTTTTAAATCAGTTGGAAATAATTAACTTCAGGATGATTTATTGAAGAGATTAATCTTTCTCTTAGAGCTGGAGTAATCTCCATGACCTCTTGTGAAGAATATTGCATGCTATAATTTTAATGGTTACAGGGTGAGCCAAGGCAGTGTTACTTGCTTTTACTATCACCCAATAGACGTTCTGCCTCAGTACCTCCTTGTGTATATAATTTATTTTCACTGGCACATACCTAATTAGGTAGTATCGTATTTTGAACATTATTCTTCTTGACGCAAGGTTTTTAGAAAAGGCAAGCCCTGAAGAATCTCACAGATCAGATCTACCCATCTTTTGCAGATGGAAATGTTACACACCAGCATAATATCAAATCATAAATTGTTTACTGATTTTCAAATTTCCTGTGGAAATCATAAAGCCACTGTAGGTTAAATGCACACATGAGATCCTATTGATTTCCAATTAAAAAAGATAATGTCTACAGTCCATGTATACTGTACACATAATAGTCTCATTTCTCTCAGAAACAACTATTTGTTGATTTAATTTAAAGTATATATAATAATAAATTTGAATCCACATAACAAAAAGTGTGGTTGTATCAGTTTTTGACTTCTCAGTGTTTGGTAAACAAATGGGCCTAACTTCTCCGGTAATCAGTAGAAAACAGTTACTTTATGTATCTGCCTTGAAAAAAAATCTGAGCATTTCTATGTGAACAGTTATCTTTTTTGGTGAGTTCTTCCCAGCAAACTCCCACTTTGTCTTAGGAAAGCAGACTGCTTTGCTCACATCGTGATCTCTGACCTTCTGTGGGTTTCAGTCGGTCTGAGAATAATCTTCAGATTGTTGAAAGTGTATTCATCTCCAGTTTTCTTCCTGGAAGCAGCTTTTAACCTTACAAATAATAAGCTGTGTGAGGCTGGTAGGAGCCAAGCTTTACATTTCCTACATAATTCTTTTGAGGTATCAAATTGTTTTATATTGTTTGATTTCATGTTCCCATGAAATAGCCTCTTTACATTTCATTCCCAGTCTACAGGAAGAAGGACAGCAAACTAAGATAAGCTAGCAGCAGAAAAATTCCATCAGTATTGCATCCATATGCAAGACAGTCCTTTTCTCAGAAAATAGTTGAGGTTGAGGAACCCTGTGATTTTCTTCCATGTCACACATATGTCTCACATAACACATCAGATAAATATCTTCAGTATAGCTGACATTTTTACTTAAGATAACAAGAGGGAATTTCTGGAATGGCAGCTAGCAGGATCCCTTCCTGAAAGGTCCCTTGTTGTTGCACTTCTTTACAGTATCTACTGTCAGAGGTGTAAAAAAGTACTTTGAGTCTTTCTGTTATTAGGAGCTGGCATGACAAAGTAGTAGCAAAATGATTGTGTGAATTAACTGGAATAGCTTTCTGCTGGACTGAAGCTAAACTTTCTACACACTGTGATGCATGTGCTTTTAAGCTTATTTCACTTGCTCTGCTACATTAGCACTGCCACAGTTTTATCTGTGCCACCTCACCACTTCCTTCTGGTCACAATGCATTTCATCACCTCCCAGACTGTGTCTGATCTCTTGCTAGCCCAAAAATCTGGGCAATCAGCACATACAGAGCTTGATTGTAGAGCAGCAGCTGGGGAACTTGCAGTGCACACCCTATCAGTCTGTGTGTAAACAGCTTCCAGCTTAATAACCCAGCTTTTCATTACAACTTTTTTTTCGGGTTTTTTTTTGTTGTTTTTTTTTTGTTTGTTTGTTTGGTTGGTTATTTTTGTCCAGTAAGGCCTGGCTGACACAGGAAGGAGAAATGTTGTGGTAATGAGATTTCAAAAGACAAGTTAAATTTGTTCTTGTAGAAAAGGAAGCACATGAGAAGTAGGAACTGCTCAGTACAAATAGGATTCTGAGAAGTTTACAAGCTTTAACAAGCTCTTCTGACACCAGAAGGGCCACCTTTGCACAACCCCCAAGTCTGGGCACACAGCAAACCAGCATGTGAAAAAGAGCAGCTCCATGTGTACCCGAATTTTTCCACAAAAAGCTGACTGTCTCAGATGGGCTAAAAGCCTGGAAGGGAAATTTCCACCCCCAATTTAGTTACTCCCAGAGATCATTATGGTTTTGGTCTTGGCAAGTTCAGCCATCTCAGTTGCTAGCACTGCAAGATCCGTGAACAAGGGCTTCATTCTCAGTACTGCCAATGGCTTTTGTGTTAACTATGGACACAGTTTTTGAAGTTTCCCCTTCTATCTCTAGAAATTGATTTTAAGCTAGGGAAGCAAGATTTCCTGCGTTTTCTCTGTCGTCAGTGCAGTAAAACAGTCATTGTCACGGATGACGCAGAGCACCTTCTCTTAGTGTGTTTCTTCCAATGTTGCAGCCTGCAGCTGGAAGAATAGAGGATAAATTAACCCATGCTCCAGAACCTCTTACTAGCCGTCCCTTTTAATCGCCCTCCGACTACATGTTGCCCCTTCACTGCCCCACCCGACGTGGAAGATCAGTGACGGGTCTCGGCGCGGAGCCCTGCCCGCGGTCCTTGGGCTGAAGGGCACGGCTGCTGGAGCTGGTCCACCCCGGAGCGTTGGATGTAACAGCCGTGCCAAGGATCTGGATCGGCCTCCCTGGCTCCCGACCCCGCCCGCGCTGAGAGCTCGGAGCCGCCCCTGGGGCGGAGCGGGGGCTCCTCGCTCCGGGTGTGGCCCTTGTGGGGCACCTCGCCCCTAGCAGCTTTGGCACTTCACAGCTGCACCCCGTAAGGAGACGAGTGATTTTCCCCTGGAGATATCCGAGAGATTAGTTACACTCGCGGCACTTAACATCCTCATTGTGCTGAGGAATTGGTGCTATTAATACAGCGTTCCTTTGGCTCCTGAGTGTATAATCTCTAATGAGGACACAGAGAGGAGAGATTTAAAGCACGTACTCTCCATGTATTATGGGATAGATACCGAGAATATATTTTTCTTTCTTTTTTTTTTTTTTTATCTATCTGCTTACAAAGCAAACAACATAGTAACAACACTTAAAAATTATTTTATGTACCCTGTTACACAAAGTTGTTGGAGATTGGTAAGGTGCAACAACAGGAGATCCACAAGATATCAAATCTAGAAGAAAGATTGATTCTTAGCTGGTCTAACTTAGCCTATATCATATAATTTCTGCATCAAATAACTAATTTTAAGATGTAGAATAAATGCTTAAAATTTTTACAGAACATTTAACTAAATTTAAGTATTTAATTTCTTAAATTAATAGCTTAGCTATGTATAGCATGGCAAAAAAAATATGTACTGTCCTTTCTGGTCATCATTTGGCCAGAAGTTCCTGTTACATTCTGCATTATTGTTTTCTTGGTAAGTACTTTCATGTCTTTTAATTGTTTCATAGATGATTCAAAAGGCTCAATAACTTCTTTCTTCATCTATTTCTTCTCTTAGATGTCACTAACTTAAATGCATCCTTCTTGTTTTACAGGTATTCTTGTATTACTTCACTTATGACCTCTCCACTGTCAGTCTCTGTGGCCTTGTTTTGGCACGATCCCAAGCCGGTGATGCAGACTGACACAGGCCACAGTCACGTTGCACACAAGAAATAGCTTTCTTGCAAGAAGCACTGATTTTTATATGTTTTTTTGTATGATGATGCAATGAATCTCACAGAATCATTGGTTGAGGGGTCTTGATCATGTGCCCCTACAGTTTATGTGATTGGTTGGCATATTACTAGTCTTAAAGACAATAGAATATAATTTATCACTTATAGCTGTCAGAATACAAAGGAAGGCCTCATTTCAGTGTCTCTCGAAGCGTGAGGCCTAGGCAGGTTTTAGGCTCACTGACACATAACTTAGAGAACTTTTTCTTCGAGGTCAAAAACATCAGCTACTCCTACAAGTCTTAAAAGTGGTACCATCAGTATCCTCCAGCCTAATATTCCAGTATTCGTGTATATATATATATATACACTCAAAAAATGATTTTATCTCTTCCACCACTGCACTGTGACTAATCCAGGATCTTGTGAGTACTCTGTGTCAGGAACAGGAAACCAATTCCATTTCCTTAATGGCAGTCGAGTGATTTACTCACTGCAGAATCACTGGAAAATGAATTACAGTGTAATCCGAAGTCTGGAGAAGCTTTCTAGTGATTCTCAAGGGCTTTAAAGGAGTTACTTCATTTTTGGCATTACATCTGTACAGTTGAGTTCAGGCCAAGAATTGCTTTTCCACTACAGAAAGAGCCTCAAGGCAAAGTGGTTGTTTATCAGCTTTTTCTTGGCTTCTGTGTGCTAACTCCACTAACACACCAGTTGCCTTCCTATTTCGTATTATAATTCTAACACAAAGCTTTGAGAACTTGTTAAGAAGAAAATTAGTGTGCTCTCTTACAGGCAGGTGGGAGAAAAAATTAGAAGTTTTGCAACATCTCAGATAAAAAAAATGTTAATACCATTATCTTTAATAGAAACCTAGTTTATCAGTCTTTAACATTGGAAAGGTGTTTATCTTCATTTTTGCTTTCCTATGGATATCTCTAGATAGAACATTATTTTGTTGCACAATGGTGCTAGCTTCTTGTTTTCATGTTCTCTTAAAAATTTTCCCAAAGGAAGAGTAGCTATATTTAAGTAGCTCCAGCACTATGGTCTTCATCCCTGATAGCTCTTGCTTTGCAAATAAATAAATAAATAATCAAATAAATGTATGTATTTATTTTTATAATAAATATGTTCCTTTCCTAGATGTAGGAGAAAAGTTAGGTGCTTTTGAAGATCTCCAGAGGGAGATCTACTTCATCTAAGATGAATTTTTAAATTTCTTAATGTCAATAGCTGAGTGTTTAGTTTTGGTGAGTTGGAGCTTAATATTGGATATCTTCTAAAGCATCTTCTTCCCTTTATTGGTGTCTCATTTACTTGAGGAAGACTGATCCAACAAGTAGATTCTTAACCATTAGATACAAACAAATCCCTCAATCCCAAATAAAACAAAGGCAGAATTCTCTGCATGTGGGATAGCTCTTTTATTTTTATATCTCTATTTATCACATACTTTTCACCATCTGTGCTAAAATCATGTCAAAGATACCTTATAACTGTTTATGCAAAATTTCATTTTTCTCAGGCTATAAGAACATATCAGGCACTAAAGAATCAAGTAATGCTGGAGGGCATAAGATCAAATTTTTCTCATATATCAGGGATAGAACCCTGAGAGCAGCATACAATAACCAGAAAGAATGGAAGAAAATGTTTGATGGTATAATTTTTAATGATAGCCGGACAGCAATATTTTCTTGTGATACATTACCTGAGGGTAACCATCCCTGGACAGTGCAAAAATATTCCTTTATTTTGTACTGTGTGTACTACCTGTGTACTGAATGTTTTTGTTATCTGTGATATTAGAAAAGTGTTTTGGGAACACTAAGATTTATAGTGAACATTTAATGTCTTTTTAAAAAGAAGTAAGTACAAACTGTTGCTTAGATGTCACCTCTCTCCCTCTGTTAAGTTTTGAGCTGGCTGACCAACCTTAATCCAAATTGGAAGACAAGGCGTTTCAAAGACAGCTATGTTGCCACCCCTGTAATGAATACTGATTCTCGGGCAGAAAGGAGGCCCAGGTTAATTGCCCAGCTAAGAGAAAGTGAAGGATCTGGCTGGTGCCTCAGCATATGCATTTTTCTAGGATATCAACAGCATTGCTGCCTCTTGTTTTATTGGGGCCCACTACTGACATGGAGAAAAGTTAGGGCCTTTATTACAGAGGAGAAGCTGAGAGCAAGACTATCAATTTCTAATACCTCAGGCATCCTACTTATAGAACAACTAGGCTTTTTAAGCTCTTTATTTGCAAAATATGTGTTATTCTAAATACAGAAACAGAAGGATCAATTTGCTCCTTATTTTTTGATAGGAAAGTATTTTGACATAATACCTATCCAAGGGATAGCTACTGTTACAGTCTGCGGGCTCTCTGCTATGCTTCCTTTCCTGTGTTTAACTGTTTTATCTTTCAGCTATAACTATACATTCTTATTGCTGTACAGCTTCTTATGGCTTTTTCAGGCAATTCTACTTTCTATTTCTCTGGCTAGATAGCCATGTATTGCTCTTCTACTTTCTATTCTTGACCTTAAGAGACTTTATTTTCCTGTGTGTTAAGGCATAACTAAAAAAAAAGAAAAAGGAAAGGTCACTGACATGCTTAGTACTGGCAATGAAGATGAGCACTTTTCTTGGAAAAGTACGGCAGCTGAAGGAATCTAATATCAGGAACTAGGCTATGATTCGGTGAGCTTTACAACAGCAGTGAGGAACTGGATATGCTACAGGTGTTTCAAATCATAAAATCTGTGCTAACACCACTTCTCAGCACTTTCAGAACCCTTTAAAAATGGCTCAAAATAAAGCAGTGCTCTCTGCTCACAATTAAAATTGGTTCCAAGAGAACGACTAAAATGTTTAACCAGCACCTTTTCTCTGTGACAAAGGGAAAAGAAGAGGCCTCATAATCTGAGAGGAAGGGCTTCTTACCTATTTGTGTAAGGACAATAATTTCACAACCTTTACTTTCCCTGACAATGTGACCAGGGGGTACTCTGTGAGGACAGGAAGGCCACGCTCAACCCAATAACATTAAACTAGCTATGTAAGTCCCAATGCATTGTTATAGTGCAGTCTTCTTGCACATGAATGAGGATAGTCTCTATAAATCTTTTCACACCCCAGTAGTCATTCTGATAAACCCTAATCCTGCACTGTCACCACTAGACTATGAGAAATCAATAGCAAATACACCAAGAGCTCATGACCCAGCAGTTAAAAAATTACTTACAGAGACACAATTCAATAGGTAACTGAAGAACAATGCACCACATAAGGTAGCAGTGCAATTAAAGGAAGGAGGTTGTTACTGCTGAAAGACTTGTTTAGTAACTTAGTCAAGTCTAAGTTAAGTCTGCAAGGAAAGACAATTATTTTAGCACTAAGCTAATCTTTGCATCACTAAAGTAAGTGCATATGCCTGATAGTTACTATTGAACTGGCTTATATGTTTCTGGAAAATGCCAGCTCATCTCTTGCATCCTTCCTGTTGTTCTCTTTCCTGCAAGAAGTGTTTACGCTAAAGAGTGAGCTGTTGAGGTCCCCAGGTTTTATGGTGCAGGTGGTTATATTAAGTTTTATGCCCCTAATGTGTCTAAAACTTAGAAGCTGAAGGTTGAAAAGATTGAATTACCGTTCTTGAAAAGAAGACCTTATTATGATATATGGGACAATTAGTGCTTTTCACATATCTTAATTCCAAATCTTTACAGATACAGATAGGATTCAAGATATTGGTAACATCAAGTTACATTTTTAAAAACTACTTTAAAAAATACTCAGCATGGCAAAACACTTCTTATTTGAATAAGAGCTGAAGTGCTAAGATATGTTCCCAAGCCCTATGTATGATCTGCCAGAGAACAGGGCTTCTTTGGGGCTCTGTTGTACAACCAATATGTGTTACATACATAGTAAAAAAAGGAAAATTCTTCATCATTATGTTCTGCTTGAGAGGTATTATTGTGTTCCGTTGAAATACCTTGTCCGGTGGCACTTTATCTGTGATTCCTTGATAAGCCTGCAATGGGGTAATTTTAAACTCATGCTGACAGTGTTTGTACCATTGCATACAAGAAGTTTGCTCAGGATCTAACTTCAGCTTACAAACTTTACATTTATCATTTACATTATATTTGTTGAGTAATTATTTGGCTTGAAATGACAACAAGCTGTCATTTGGCCATAAACATTTTGCCTGTATGCTGGTGCATGACAATTTTAATCTTATGAAATAACTATTTATTTCTTATGCTGTATTTTTATAAACCCCATGCTTGTTTAAATAAAATAGAGGAGTTTACATTTAGTATGTTAGAAGTATCTCTTCCTCTCTTTCTCTGTTTTTTTCCTTCTTTCTTCTCATAACTCTCAAGCTACTATAATTATCTAAATTTATATTTTGGGATCTTTTGTTTCCTGGTCCAGCTGTCCAGGAAGGTCCAGCTGTTTTCAAAGAAGTTTGCTTTTGCTGTAGCAGGTCTCCTTGTTACTCTCCTTTCCATGTGATTCAGTGAGATTATAATGATTTTAAATAAGACATAAGTAAGCATTTAGCAATCTGGCATACTCCCAAATCTACTGGTTTCCATTGTTCACATCCTTTAGACAAACCCCAGATTGACTTTGGTCAAGCATATGGACCATCTAGTTGTTGCTTGCTGATATATTCACTCCCTAATGCCATAGGCCATATGAGGCCCTCAATTGCAAGAGCTCATGTGCTCTGGGGTGTGCTGTCAACAACTGATGCTATCCTGAAAATACTGTCCTGTAGCTGACCTTTGTATTCCTACCAAGCAAAACATGCTAGACATAAATTTTCCAAAATCTTAGTCTTTAAATGCAAGGTATAGCTTTAAATTGTATCTATATTTCAAAGGTT
>VYZS01100668.1:0-13633 GCA_013400695.1 Neodrepanis coruscans | reverse complement strand
GGAGGCAGAGAAATGACTATGGGGTTTTTTACGAAGTTTTAATCAATTATCATTTGCCTATGAAAGTATATCATATATTTGCATTATCCTATGAACACCATAGGTGTGGCCATTAGCGGGAGGGTAGAAAGCAGAGTGAGGCATTATTTTTCCTCTGAATCTTTTTCAATGCAGACTTACACAGAATTCCCTGAACACTCTGTATTTGAGACTGCAAAAAAGAATATTCTTGTAAACCTGCACGAAGTCTACTCTATATTCAGATGGGATAAAGTCAGCATAATGAAAAAGCAGTGTTGGGTTCCTCCTCTGACAAAGGCACAAGTACTAGCTTTTTATTCTCTGCTGATCTGCTATTCAAATAGGCTAAAATATCAGTCATGGGCTTTTTTAGATGTCTGAATGAGCTCTCTTGGCATTTCAGGCTTGGTGCACAGTGGGCTGGTTTCTTGAGTTTTAATTTTTCTGTTCAGCTAAATAGTGCAACTTTTCTTGGTCCCTCTTTTCCTGGAACACTCTTAACAGTCTTCAATACTTCAATATTAGTTATACAAATTCTCCACAAACCACTGGCAACACTATTAGTGGGCCAATAGGCACATGAACATGCACTAGACTTTTGGCAAATGTGATTTTGAAGTAACAATGTTAAATATTTCTTCTTGAAATAGCACTAGGAGCCTCAGGTGGATAATATTTCATTCTCTGACACTGAGGGGAATTGAACTTTCAGCTTTGACCCCAAAGGAGACCCGAAGGGCCAGGCTCAGTTAGTAACTGGAAATTTAACTTGGCACTTGCTGCAAGATGACAAATTCTGTTTTCAGTGGTGTTAGGAAAGATATTCTTGAAATATCTCTGTATGCCTCCTACGTGTGACTAGAGTTTCTGAAGAAATGCATCTTACTGGTCACACCTTAGTTGGTAGTAGCAAGTCATCTGATGATTTGTTGCTCAGAGAAAAAATTTCTTGTCTACCCAGACAAGTTGCCAAGACACTCTCACAAAAATCTGCTTGTTTTCCACTCCAAATAATTTCACCATTTCTTTAGTCCTTCGAGCAAGTGACTCCACTAATCTAAGACTCAATTTCTAGAAAAAGGAAAACGTGACGTGCCATTTGTGCACGGCACTTGCAGCTCATGAAGAAATTTGTGTGCTTGCTGACTGCCTGAGAAATATCCTCACTTATTCCTGCCATGCCAGAGCACTGATGATACTCCTGAGCATCCTGAAAAGCAAGGGCTCCCTGTGCATGTGGAGACAGAGTGACAGCAGCTGCATGTTTTTTTTCCCCTTCAAGAACTAGATGTACATCATAGAAATGCACGTGGCAGTCAAAAACCTGCACAGAGTCAAGGCATGTGTAATTTGGTTTAGGGTCTGGAAGCAACAGGATAAAATTAAGTGTGGGTTAAATATCACCCTGGCATTCACCCAAGGTCTGGGGTAGATTCATGTTGTCATGGTTACATGGGTGGTTAGAACACACTCCAGGATTTCTGTCTGAGTGTCAGACTGTCTTTGCATTTAGATGTATTTTGTGTGCTGTCATATGGACTATGAAAACTTTTCATTGACTTAGTTTTTAAGCTTAAGCTCCCTCTACCACAAAATCTGCTCTGCTGAAGTAGGTTGTGCATTATTGAATCTACATTTAAATAAAAAATAAAAATTAACATGGAAAATAAGGAGCCAGAAATGTCAGTGCTAGCTAGTATAAAAATTATTTTCTTTATTTTAGGGAAATGTAGAACTCAAATAATTATTCACTCTACACTTTCTATATGCACAGCTGAGGCCAAACTGCCAACATCATATTTTCATACCAAAAATGTAGCTCTGAATAACCAGTGGGTTTAGTCTGGTGGCCACAGAGGACACCTCAAAAATGACTTGATTCTTACCTCTTTGTCTTTGATGAGAATGAAATCTAATGAAGCAAATCATATTTTTTTCCACAAATGAATTTGGTGGTTCATGAGCTGGGTTCTCTCACATTTTTGTTCTGGGCCAATTTTCCACCTCCTGCTAAAGAATGAAAGATTTGGGTCAGGTTAATGTGAGAATTTTTTTTTGTACTTAAAACAGTACAAAATAACTGAAGCAAACCTTAACTTTTTCAATGTAAAATAATTTTTTGCATACACTGAGACACTGAAGCCTGGAAAACTCAGAAGAGAAGAGTGGCTGAAACAGATTTATATACTTTTATGGAAGATGGATAACACATTCTGCTTGGCAAGGAAGCCCAGGCTTTTACAAAGCCCAGCAGCCTTCTTTGAATGCTATCAGTATGTCTCTGTGGAAACTCAACATTCCTGTTTTTTGTCTCCTTTCTTTTGAGCTGAGTGCATACAACATTTTCTTCTTAGATATCTTTGTGCTATAAAGGACAGTGGAGCAGTTTTCATTTACCCTTGCAGGTAAAGACTAGGTTTACTGATGGCTGCTGTGCTCCAGCATCACTTCTTGCCTGGCATCCATTAAGACGACTAGCAGCATCAGCTGAGGATTTCCCCAGTATAAGGGAATCAGGAGTAATCTAAAGACTAGAGAAAGAAGAATAAGCTCTGATGCCTACTTTTCATAGTTACTATCTGTTTTGCAGCATTAAATACAAAAAGGCATGAGTTATTTCTGTTTTGATATAGCAATTTCTGTGTAGTGACTTTCAAAATCAACTGTTTCAAAAGACAGTTTCCAACATTCCCAAGCCACAAAAGTGGAGTCAAAACATGTAGACTTCTTATAATCACAGTGAATCCAACACTGAAAGCTGTACTGGTGTGGAAGAATGGGTAGTGATTCTTGCAGACATGGGGCTGAATTCAGAGCAGTTGGTGCTGTAGCGGATGTGATGCTGTGGAGCCTGGTATGCCTTGAGCACTGGGAATGTTCATAATATTCTGAGAGATCTATCACAGCATCAGCTCTATCCCATACTTACTTTGGTTTGCTTTCATTTCCATGGTGGTCTCCAACCACATTGAAAGCATATGGGTGAGGTTAACATCTGGGTGCGTAGGAATAGGATCAGGAAATGATCCTGTAAGTGGAAGGTAAAGTGCTATGATATGTGGCAGGAATCTTCTCAGCATGTACGTGGATAGATAAGATATCCACTTTAACTGACCTTTATTTTCTTCTTCTTGAGTGCAATCACACAAGATTATTTATGCACTTGGTATTAGAGTTTCATGATGTTATATCTGCACACATAGCATATGTATGTTTAACCATGGATACGACACATACAGAAAACTATCACTGTCAGAAAACTCCAAGGTATGTTCTAGTACATCCAAACACACTGTTAAAACCTTTAATTCTTGCTGTGCCAAGCTGCCTTACATCACTTCCCATCTTTCAGAAAAATTGAAGCTTGTTCTTGTTCTGCAACTGTGGAGAAAAATGAGCAACTGAATATCATTTATCTAATCTTTTGGTTTTTCCTCTTCGGACCTAGTTTTGTCTTTAACTCATGATCACTGTTGTTGGTCAGGAGAAAGCTTTTTCATAACTTTTCAAAAAAACCTAGAAAAGGAATTTTTTAATTTTTCTATTCCTCTTTCCACCCCTCTCCACCCCCCGCCATTTTCCAAATAAACATTTCTAAATAGATGTAACTATGTAAGCATCAAAGCACCATGGAAAACACTTTAAGTCAAGCATTCACATTTTATAAGGGAGATAACAAGCAGAAAGGGCCAATGTTGTCTCCTTTTTCTCATGCAGCTGGTGGCCTACTAACTCTTCAATCTTATGGGGACAGATTACATTAGGTTCTAGAAACAAAGAGTGAGTGTCCAAGCAGAGAATAGAGATAGTATCCAGCCTTTCCCTTCTGCAGCACATAGACGTATCGTGCCCCTGCATTTGTGTGTAACTGCTTTGGATGTTGTAGCTATTTTCAGTTTCAGCTGGAAACCTTTGGAGCTGACAGGATGTCCCTTCTTTCCCGACCACGCTCTTGTACAAAGAGTTTAACTGCAATCAGGGGAGGTCAACCCCATATGGCAGCATGACACCAGGGCACCTGATGCCCTCCTGCCATGCTGCAGGGTGTGGGAATGCTCAGTTCCTGAGTCAAATCTGCATCCTAAAATTGAACAAGTCACAGTGCTTAAGCCCTTCTCTTCCCAGGTGGGAAGCTGTCCAGTTTCTAGGTGGATAACTGCAGGGGTATTTCACTGTAGATAGAGTTGGAAGTCTTCAGTAAGTTTATGACACATGTAGTGATAAGGCCAACACAGGTACTTAAACTAGGAAATGTTTCACAGATGGCTAAAAAGTGGAGTGCTGGCCTTTGGGCCAGTTTGAAGTTCTTGTTTCATTCCACTTACCCAGGTCTGAAATAGAAACATTTAGGGAGAAAGAGGAAGAGGTAAATCCAGCATTCAGGGAAAAGCAGTGTGTAGCTTGCAGCTTAGCTTGTGGCATTTTCCCCTGAAACATAGCGAAAGAAAGTAGATGAGAGAACTGAAGAAAGAATCTTTTTTTTTTTGGTAAATAGTAGTCAGCTTGTGATTAAAAATAAAAACTTCCTTTTGTATAAGATTTAGAAGCCATTCTCATCTGGGATGTTATGACAGGAGATGCCCAAGAATGCAAATTTTGGTAGCTAGGACACAAAACGCAAAGTCAACCATGAAAAGAAGGAGAATTTTAAAATCCTCCTTCTGCAAGGATTAAGAAATATCTTCTGTGGACTTTTTTTTTAAAGTTTGAAAAGTTCCAATGTCTGAAGATTTTGTTCTCCCAAAGTTTTGTGATTCAGTTAATGCACAGAATTACAAAGAATTCTTTTATTCTGGCTTTAAATGCACATCTCTGTAACCTGAATTGTGGTGTAATTACAGTCTGAGCTCACTGTGAAAACATATTCTATTTCCTTCATTGCCCTTGTGTCATTTCCCATTTTTATGGTGTTACTGTTCTTCATAACTACTATCCTATATTCTTCTTTTGCAGAGCACAGAGACAGCAGAGGATGGTGTGCACTCTTTAGACAGAAGCCACCTGTGAAATTTATGTATTTACATTAATAGAAAACAGAAAACGGAAGTGATGCTTTTGCAGTTTTATGTACAGCATGAATCATTTATTTATTCTCTGTTTGTGACAGTCTGCAGTTTAAGCAAATTATTTGCTGACACAAAAAGTAAGCGGATCTGTAGCTTCAGAAGCTTTGCTGTGCTCTTTTATCTGCTCGCATTTCTTCATGGAGCATTTTGATCTCCCCTGAAGAAATACTTTGAAAGTCCAAGAATTTTCAAAGTTCCTCCTACAGCAGCTTCTTGTTTTTCAGCAGTGTGCACAGAGGGATTTTCTGGTTCCTGCTTCACACTCTTCCTTCCTGCAGCTTGGTCTCTTTCCTCCCTAGTATCATCCTGTTAATTTTGGCCTTTTCAGTAACGAAATGATTAATCCCAAGCCAGTAGCAGAATGGTCTGATTAGAGCTGTCCTGGCACAGCACCACTCTGCCTTACTCAGAGTATCAATTATTTCACTACATGTAGTGTTATTTTGTCTCCTGCTGAAGCCAGTCTTGGTGTGACAGAGAAATTCTAGCTTTCAGAGAGTGGGAAGTGACATCCCAGCATGACTGCCTTCTGCAAGCTCTTACCTCCTGGAGAAAAGAATTCAATTGGGTTGGCAGAGAGAGAGATGCCTTCTTTTTCCCCTTGCTCAGTGCTCATCTTACAGGTAGGCAGGAGGAGACGAAGGTTCTGGTGTAGTGGATAGGTCTTCTCTCTCCTTTTACTTGCGAATTTTGGACTTGGGAAGAAGCAGAGGCAAGTTCTTCTGAGTGTCATGGGTAATGTCCTGGCCTGATTTAACCTCTAGGGATGAGATTACAGAATTGAAAAACAGGTTTTGCTCAAATCCAGAGTGATTCATTGCCCAGAAATAAGTGGAGGCATGACTCAGAATTTGCCAACTCAGTGGGAATTTATGTCAAATGACCAGTGTTCTTGGATACAGGGTTAGCATATTTTTGGGATATGTAAGTGTCTAGGTGTCGTGGTTTTACCACAAATTTAGCGATTTTTGACAAGAGATTCCGAGAGAAGCCACAGACACACCCCAAAATGAAGAAAACACAAATATCACAGTTTATTTCGCGCACACACAAAACCCGACAAATAAAGTGCAACAGAACAGACAAATTAAGCTTCCCAGGGCCCGTGTTGGGATGAGGATGCTCTGGGAATAGTGCTGGTCTCTCTCTGAGGCTCCCGGAGAGACGCCGGGGTAATTAGAGGAAGCCCACAGCCGATCTGAGGACTCCCCAGCAGCGCAAGCTTCCGCTCGGCTTTTACTGAAGAAAAACACTCAAGAAAGTTAGAAACCGCGAGCCTCCCCCTCCCTCCCCTTCCCGATAGCCCCAGGAAGGGATTTAGTGCTGATGGAAGAGATGTGGTCTTTGAACCCGGGCAACAGTTGCCGATAATAGCCAGACCACTCGCCCCCAGGGAAAGAAAAAAAAAAACACAAAGGGAAAAAAAACGACCCCCCCCGAGGAGGAAATCCTCCTCCCAGGAATTCACGAGAAAGAATGCGATTCCGAGAAAGTCCACCCCCTCCAAAAAGACAGAAAAGAAGAAAGAAAACTAATCACGAAAAAACATGATCAAAAAAACAAACAGCTCCCCCCCTTTCCCAGGAAATACCACACCAAGCTGCCGCGGCAGAACCGCTGATCCGTCTTCCACGTGGACGCAGGTCCCGGTGCAGCGGTGAAGAGTGATGTTACCTCTAGGACCTCCGAAGCCGAAGAGAGCAAAATGGCGTCGATTCTCCCCTTTTATAGGGAGCCCCAATCCGCACATGCGCAGATGGGTCCCAGGGGCCAGCCTTTCCTGCGATTGGCCTAGCAGCGCCGCGGGCTCCGCCCCGGGTACAGCCCCACGTGCGCAGTGGCTCATGGGAAACGCTGCGGCCAGCCGGAAGCGATGCGCAGGCTGGGACTGCACATCCGGTAATGGTGGACGCCGCCAGCACCACGTGCTTGCCGGGTCTGGCACCAGCCCGCGCGGGGCCCTGCCCCGGTGCTGCGGGGTCGCAGCGCCATTTGGCCGCGGCCCCGGTGCTGCACGGCCATGGTGCCATGTGATCTTGGCCCCGCGGGGCAACTCCCGCGCCTGCGGCCCGGAAGTGATGCTGACCCACAAGCTGGAAGCAATGGAAACACCAGAGGTACTGGGGCGTGCCAACAAAATGGCGGCGTCCAGCCAGGATCGCCGCGCTCCGGTGCCGCTGGGGGGAGGGGGCCTCTGCTGGCTGTGCTGGGCCGAGCAGCGCCGGGCAGCAGCGCGTTGTGCCACCGTGGGAGGAGGGGGGCCCTGCTGCATGGTCTTCACACGCTGGCGCAGCCGCGTCGAGCCGAGCCATGCCACCGCCCCCCCAGAGCTGGGCGACAGCGCCAGCGCACAGCGCAAAGGGACGAGCCGCCGCTCCCTGCCGCTGGGGGAAAGGGGCCACTGAAACCCATGCGGGCACCGGCACCAGGCGGCCCCCGGTCCGCACGGGCGGGGAAAGGGTCGTCCCCCCTCCGCCCGGCCACCGGCCCTGCGTGGCAGGAACAAAGACCGTTTTTTTACTTTTGGTTTTACCCTACGACACTAGGTCCAGCTGCCAAGGCCCCTTCATGAATCCCTGTTCTCCTGCCTCTTTCTAACATAGCTCCCAGTGTTGCCTCACTTCCTTCCATCTCAGAATGATGAATACCCTTTGGAACCAACATGGACAAGTGGTAGATGAACCTCCAACACATGTGGCGGTTGTTGTGGTCATAGTCCTCATCTACTGATGAAAGTTGAGGGATTCAGTACTTCCCCTTCTCCCTCTTTCCTCTCCTGCCTGATATTACAGCCTATCAGTGCTTTCTGGCAAAATTAGAGAAGTGTCAGCATCAGAAGTGCATTCAGGCAGCTTAACTTCTGATGCTGGAGAGGACTTGTAGGAAAATAACTGTGCTTCTATGTCTTCAACCTTTTGACACTAACTCTTCACTTCCTCTGCTATCCATTGTAGTTCAACCTCCTCCTGCATCCAGCAGCACTAATATATTTCTACCTTTGTATTGCAGCTTCTTGTACTATTCCTCGTATGTCAGTTTTTAAGCTTTGAACTTCAAAGTAGGCTCTTCTTTGAGTGGGATATGGAGAACTGATGGCCCCCAGTGATTCCTTGCAACTTAAATTGTTCACTGGTGTATGATTCTGACGTGTCTGGACAGGTAAGTGGAGTCACTGCAGTCTGGGAACAATTCTGTTGAAAATCACATGACTTTCTACTGACAGTTATTTATGTTTTAAAGCTGATCATACTGGATCCAGTATGAAGTCTATTGTGCCTCCAAACACCATGAGAGGGGGGTGCTTGGAAAATTAGGTTTAATGGAAGGCCATCTTCACAAAGCTGTGCCAGACTATGAGGTTGTCTCATTGTGTATTCATGTGGAGAATTAAACAGCTAGATCTATTTGAAAAGTAAGGTAAACTGCAGAATTCGTGCTGTAAGCAGAGGTGCTAGACATGAATATCTGGTCACCTATATGTCAGGACTGGAATATGGTTGTTGAAATATAGTGGACAATAAATTTGAAAATCTGATTTAAACTGTGTGTTCCAAAATAGAAGGGCATCATCAAATATCTCTCCTATGTTAAAAAGAAGTGGATTTTAGGATGAAATCTTTAAGGCATACATGCACTCAACTAAAAGTTGCTCTGCTCACAGACACTATGCCTGCAGGTTTTTCAGTCAGAAAGGAATGGACTCCCTGGGTGAAGGAGGTAGAGGAGGAATCTAACCTCCCAGGAATGAGTTCAGCAGATGGTTTTCTTTTGTCTTTGTTAATATTTTTATGTGTTCTATAAAAACAAGAACTATCCTAGAGGAATTAATTTTGTCAGGGAGTTGAGCATCTGGTCTGCCTAACATTATTTACAGTGTAGATGTGTTGAGCCTGGGTCCAATCATGATGACAAATAATGTCCCTTTCTATCTGTATCCATTGCATGTCTTGTCTTCTATGTAGATTAATTGAGATTATAAATAATTCGTGACAGGTGCTGTCTTGTTCTGAGTTTATGAGATACTTAGTGTGATTAGGTGAACATTTGCTGGATCACTGCTTTTTAACCTGCACTTGCACCACAGACTTATGCATCTGGAAATTGTAATCCTTCTGAAACTTGTCTTCATCCAGTGAGGGAGAAGTTGGCCTACTTTAAGTGACAGAGGACGTAGCAGGAGAGTACTGTGAATTTTAAGGAAGCAGAAACCTCTGTGGTCAGTGGAAAAAGGCTCATCTGTGTCTTGATAAAAATATAGTGACTGTGACTGCTTTTGTAGTATTTACATATCTCAGGAATAAGGTGTTCTTGTGACATTTTTGGCTTGGCCATCTGGTAGGAAAAACAAGGGATGAGAGGGAAGAAAAGGAAATATCAAGAGGATTCCAAGTATCTGGTTGTGTGTATGTGTACATGCATCAGGTGGGAAGAGGGACAGAAGTAGTAAGGGAACAAAAATTAAGAGGGTATGAAAGGTGAGAGGAAAGTGAGCAGATGAATGTAAACCTAAAAGGAAGCAGATTGCATCCCTGTAAATTACTGAAACAATGAACCTGCCAGGGAAGGATGAAAGAGGAAAAAAAAAACCAACCAAAAAACACAAGGGAAAAGTGAAAAAAAAGAAAATTTGGCATTGTTGGGTTACTTCCATCAGTTTTGCCTGAAATTGAATTAAGCCCTTTACCAGCCATTTGAGCTGTCATCTGAATTTAGTGATAAACTTATTACTCAACTACCAGTTGAGCCCTACAAGTCCTCAGGAGTTCAAGCTGTGACAGACACATGAATTTTCTTTTTCTGCTTACACAGTTATCTAGAGGTTTTGATTATTTTTAGATTTTCCTAAATAATGTAGCTATAACTTCCCATTTTTTGTTATGATCAACTATTGAGGCTATCTGAGAGGACAATCAAGGAGAAACTGCATTAGCTTTTTGTAGCTGCTACTCTCTCTTCCACTAGCTGTCCCATTTGACTACAGAGAAGATTTTTTTAACTATGCACTGACATCTCACAACCCCTCTTTGGATGATGGTAGACAAATGTGGTATTCAGCACTGATGTCAGAGTAGTTGGGATGACACTGGGCAAGCTGTGGCTTTTTAGAGGCTTTGTGCTTGTGTGGAATGAACAGGCCTCTGAAGGACAATTGGCTTATATGAAGAAGAAATCTCTCATAAATGCTGAGGAGACTATGCTTAGGTATGCCCAAGAGAATATCTTTTCACCTCTCTGTGTGAGGTAATCCAGATATGTCTCTGCCAGGCTTCCTTTAGAGGAGATCCCTGGTCTCTGCCCTGTCTCCTCATGGAGCCAAGGAGGTATGTGCCATGCAAACGTAAGGCTCCTCCAAAGCGTCTGCCATGCAAATGTATAATTCTGCAGGTTGTACCAATATCACATCTACCCAAGAACTGAAATGCACACAAATACAGACAGCCTTCCCCTGGAGCAGAGCAGGACTGGATAAGGTGGGTGGCTGTGCAGCTCAAGTCTGCACTGGTAGCACCAGGGTAGGTCATGGCAGGTACAGTTGATGAACAGAAACCAGCAGAGCCCAGCATTTCTTCTCCTGGTGCATTATTTCAACTGAGCGTCTGTTTTTATCTAGGGTTGCTGCAGAACAGGAAGCTGAGACACAGTCAATAGTAAGTACCAGCAGAGAAACCATCACCTGGGGCTGTAAATGGAGTCACAGAGCGGGTGTAGGAATTGTCAGCAATATTTGTGGAAGTCTTACCCAGGCTATGGGGACCTGGTTATCCCTGAGACTCACTGGTATCCTTGAAGTAAATGGGATTATTGGTTTCACACAAAATTTTGCATTTACTTTTTTATTACCCATTCTATTTCTCAACTTAATACTTTGATGATTTGCTTTTTCATCTGTGTAATTTGGTTTTTAATTTTGACTCAGTGCCTTGGGACCAATCTATTCTTTCTTGTTGTCATTTTTGTCCATGGCATAAGCTCTGGCTGACATATGTAGTCTGTCTAAATACCAAAGGTTTTTAAATATGGAAGCAAACAAGGAAAATGTCAGAAGAAACTATCACAGTCTAGGTGTGATTTACATGGAAAAACATTTTTAATCTCAAAGCTGATTGCCAAGATAATTTCTAATGCTGAACTCAGATGGAAGTCCCCATTGCTGAGCAGATGTGGACACTACTCTTTGAACAAAGCCACCCACACCGAAAAAACTGATTTTATCTTGGAGGCAGATGACTGCAGTGCAGCTCCCAAAACCTAGATTTTTACCACAGTACTTCCACAGAACAGCAAAGTAACACATTTCCTGAATCCATTGCAGAGCAGGTACTTCAAAATCTGTACATATCTAACTCACTTTTCCTGTTGACCAAACATGTGGTATCTGTTCTGTTTGCCACTCTCTTTCATCTAGCTTGTAAAATGGTCATAAATACACTAGTTAATTTGAGAAAAGCTCTTATGTGAGAGCTAGAAGCTTTCTGTCCTCATTCAGATTAATACATTGACTAAGCAGGTAACTGCAAAACCCAAGCCAAAAGTCATAGGAGAATCTGAGTGAAAATCAGCAATGTTTCTAGCTCTTGAAATATTGTGTGATGGGAAAAATATCTATTTTCAGTGACACACAGTGAGAAATCACTTAGCATCACTGATTAAGAATTATAACTGTCAAGAGCAATCAATTGTCACTTTACTGTTAGTCATTGAAGATATAAGCAGGAAAAAGGCAGGAGCAGTTTTCAAAGAACTTAGAAAGAGGAACATAAGTTACAGAAGACTTTGGAGGAGGCACCAAGAAGACATGCTGTACTGTATTTATCTGGAGTGCTCCCTGTGCTTATTTAGAAGGGGGTAGTTTTCTTATAGAAATAAGTAGGCCTGTTACTTTATAATTCAGCATGTGGTATATGAAACATATGGACAGGGGGTTTGTGGAACTCACTGCAAAGAAGAAAATGTAATTAAGAAGCAAACAAAGCTGAGTCAGGCATGTGTGTGCCGACCAGAAAGAAGCATCCAGTGGAGACGTTTACAAGGACACAAGCAGTGTTTGACTTGAGAAACTCAATTATTAGGGATATACTATGCAACTATGGTGGTGCAAACAAGCAGATGTGAGTTTTTGAGAAATACACAGCAAAACATTTCTGGAAATCATAGTAGCTCTTCTATTCATTGCTTCACATCACATTCGACTGCAAAGCAAAACTGAGAGGGAAGAGTATAGTTAATGCCCTGATAGGAATTTTAACAGAATCTAAAGATGTATTTCATAGTATTGATGTGCAGATGCCGACGGGGAAATAATGAGATTACTGGCAAGCTAGCAAAGAAAATTATCATACACTGATGAGTAGACCAGCATCCCTGTAAATGTCAAGAAAACATTTAGAACAGTCAAATTTTTTTTTATGATAAAATTATATTTGTATAAAATCTCTGAACAGGACAAGGATGTATCAAGGACATAATTTGAATTTACTATATTTCTTATAAAAAACTATACCACATGACAATACCATAGCAAGTCAAACTATAACATTGCAAAGCAAATGTTGAGAGGTGAGTATAGGACTAAACACAGGCATGCTAAAGCTGAGGATAACTCCTCCTAATTCAGAATCTATTGGCTTCTGAAATTAAATAGGTATTTATTTGGAATTCAGAAGAATAACTTCCCACACCTGTGAAATGAAAGCACTTTCACACTGAAATAATTGAGCCCATCATTTTGCAGAAAACTTAATAATACATTAAATGAAAACCATGATCCTAATCACATACTTCCTTTGAGTCTGAAATAAGGAAATGAGCAGAGACCTTTACTAGCATTGTTTTTCTCAATGCATCATTTCTTCCCAAGGCTCCCACAAATATAAAAAGAGCCACCAAACAGCAGGGGTTACCTGTGCGCAGGATTGCTGCTCTGAATAGAGCAGTAATGACTAGAACTGGGCCAGAAAATCAAGTCTCTGCTACCTGCCAGGGCACTCTGTTTCAGAAAATAGTTACTATGTACAAACAGGTAAGATAACACATAGTGAGCAGAGACCCAGCAATATTAAGCCAGACAAGAAACAGAGACTGCAAGGCACCATATTGGCCATTCAGTGCCCACATACAATAATGGCAAAGGAGGTGCCTGTGATATAGGTCAGATGAGTGGGTTATAAACTCAAGATAGCAGTGAAGCTGTAAACAAAGATAACTTTGAAATCAGAGCAGACTGTACAAATGAAAGAATTTTTTTAAATTAAACAAATCTCGTGACATTGGGAAAAAGGCAGCAAGCTCCTTTTCTCTTCCAGCAGCTAGAGGGGAGTGGAGTTTCAATTTTATATATTGCTAACTAATCTGGAGCTAATATAAACTACTAATCTGTTACTTATGCCCCAAGTTTAGCATCTTCCTCATTACTGCATTTGAAAGTCTCATTCAAAATACTGAGGATGTTGAAGTGAAATGAAGAAATAACTATGGTTTCCGAGGAGTACTTCAAGATTACTTTCTACTTAAAAAGCTGTTGCCACAGTTAATTAAAAAAAAAAAAA